>LOND01028536.1:0-13486 GCA_014220965.1 Paragonimus kellicotti | reverse complement strand
CAGCATTACACCGGATTTTGCTGAACGATGCTGCATAACATCAGTGCACGCTTTTGCATCACCAACCAACCAGCAGATGGACTGTCAACAGTACGCACCATTTTGTAATACGGGTCAAGCCGAAGTAAACGACACATTGTTGTTGGTTTTCGACAAACGAGGTTTATTTTGAATACACATCCAAAAAGAACACCCAAGAGTCGGAAGTAAACATGCAGGTCAATCTGAATCTATCGCTAGGTACGTGCCAGCGTACACACGAAATTTTGCTATTTCATCAGAAAGGTGCAATTTTATCGGTGGCTCATCACTAGGTTAGAATAACATAGAATTCGAGTTGTAGGTTGGTTGCCTAGGAGCATTTGACTCATTGTTCCCGAGACCTGCCCACTTGTTGTCCGCTTTCATCCGTATTCACCAATGTATTTTATTTACTCATTCGTTCGTCTTAAATTTCCAATTGAGTTAAGCAGTTATTCAGCTATCTCATTAAATATTAGCTGTGAACGATCTGTTTCATTTTTGTAAACCAGTTTTAATTCACGTTGAACTGTTATAAATCATTGTCATTCGTATGTTTGCAGTCAGCTGCATTGATCACAGGCAATCCATTTAGAATTTCGTATTCCTATGTTACTATGGATCGATACTGTCTCATACCTTACTGAGTATCATGGTTGGTGAGGCGCACGACACAGGAGAGTTTGTATTGATTTGACTCGTTTGTGTATTTTGCCTTTACCAATAGCTCAGGTGTGTTATTCTGTTTATAGTGAGATTAACTCTTCAGTTGGAGAGCCGAAGTACAATTAGCTTACAATCCCTTAGGTTTTGTTATACTGGACCAAAACAAACAGCAGTACACAAAAAGTAGGGATGCAAAACAGTGGAATTGTTCAGTATGTCCGAAGAGAGAACAGCAAAGTTCAAGTTTCGGATAAGTACGTACGAAACTGAGTAATATAACTTTGCTAGTGTGTGTGGAACTTTCTGGAGCGTTTCCTTTCTCGTAGAATGTTTCACCTTACGTGATTACTTGTTACTTCTTTTATGGCATGGGCTAGGCGAGAAAAAAACACCAGTTGCATCGTAAATTTACAGTCCAATCATTCACACACCATATCGGAGTCCAACGATGTAGACTTAAAATACTTACACAGTAAGAAAAAAAGGATTTAAATGTGTGTATAACATTGTTTATATGTGCCATGATCTATTCAGTTAAAGGAGCCTTTTCCTCTTTTAGTTGTTTGGAAATATGATGGATGCGTTCGATTGTATGCGTAGGGAAACTGCAAACTGATAGTTGGAAGATGAGGATTTAAAACAAGGCTAATGATCTGAAACACAACCCACGGCTGAAAGTGTTGCGACATATTCAACTAGAAGTGCAACACGGCTGAATTAGTGCAGGAAAACCCACACTTTCAGTTGAAACTGATTTCAGTTAAATTAATTCTAGACAATTTATTTCTGCTAATTGATAGAGATATATTTTTCACTTAGACTGGAGAAAACACTGAATGAAGAGCGTGCGGCGCTAGAGATACAGCGTCGTCGTCTGTTAACTGAAGTATCTGACGAACGGGAGCGACTAGCTCTTACGGCTGCTCGTGAGCGAGAACAAATGGAACAGGACAGGCATAAACTTGAGGATGCTCTGGCCCGATCCAAAGAGAATTTCCAGATGGAGGTAGAGAAAATCAAAGAGGAAGTTACAAAAAGACAACAGGTGACTAATAAGATGGCGCAAATAGATCGGTTATGTTTAAGAGCTTGACAGATTATTAAACATGCATGACGACGTATGGCTTGTTACTTTATCCATCCCCAAGTTGTATAATAAATTTGCCCGAATGATTGGTGCTCCGGATACTTCATAACAAACCGTCTTACCGACAATAACGGTTTCTATATCTGGTCATTGCGAGTGAAGCATTTTGTCGATTCTTATAATAGTTGCCAATATTTTGACAGTGATGAAAGCGCGAACACGAATATCCAATTGTGATGGTCTAGCCCCAATTTCTCTTGTCAGCAGGCTACCTGAGTAGACGTATACATCGAATCAATAGTAAGTTATATTGTGTGTACTGTAGCACTGTTCGGAAGACTGAATTTACATCTTTCAATGTGATGCATGACTTCGTTTCTGACGAATCTTAGATGACAAGCAATAGAACGGTACAACGAAAGCATATAAAATAATACTTGAATTATATCAATAAACCACACATCTTCACTTTGAATACACACTTCAGACGTATCCGTGAAAAATTGGGAGCCGAGATCAGTGAACTGGAACGTTCAGAAAAGCAGGCCATGGAGAAATACTGTGAAATGAAGGTAACCCTGAGTAGAATACAAGTAGCCCCTAAAGTGGTGATTTGAATACCCTACCCCAGAACGTAGTTAGATAGTTTGTAAGAATACAAGATGGAAAATGTCTAATACTATTGGTAATCATCAACGGCAAGCATGATAAATCAAGAGACATTTTACCAATTATCAAACTTTTCACCAACAAGTCAAAAGATAAGACGACGTGTACAGAAAATTTTCGGTAACCGCATGGTGATTGGATGAAAGTTGCCATGCGCGAGTGGAAACAAACCGCTTTACTTGAAATAATCTTTGTGAATGAATTGTCAAACGTGTGACCGAAGAAGCGCGTTCCGTTTTATTCGATTCCAGCCCGAGTTATTGGTGCTAGGTACTTCACGGAGTTCGGTATAGAGTCCGGTTTAAAAAATTTTTGATACTCGTAGGTGGAAATGTTTAACCAACTCAAAATCCTTCGCCTTTATTCTATAGATTACTTGAAAAATAATCGCATGCAACCGTCAGTTAAGAAGACTAATCCTGAAATTCGTAGTATTTACAAGATGCGCCTTAGTTTTTTGGTGGTGCCGGGAAAAACCTAAGAATTTACATAGTACCTGAGATATGATATATCAGTGAGAACTTGATATGCTCCAAAAAATGTTTTTTTTTTGACAGACAAAGTTACTTGATAAAGAACATGAAAGCGATCGACTTAGAATACAACTACAACAAAAAGAGGAAGAAATTTCTGAAGTGCGTTCTCTCTACGAAAAACTACATCAAGAACGTCAGAACATGTCGGATATTGTTCGCCAAGAATTCGCCGATCGTTTAGTTTCTGTTGAAGAAGAGAATAGAAGCCTAAAACGCAACTTGGCCGAGCTGAAGGCAAGGTTAGCCGCGGAACAAGAGAGAAATGAAACTGAGCTGAGAGCTGTGAAACAAGCTAATGCTGCTGAGTTGGAATCGTTGCACGAAAAGTCAGTAGTTTTGCTGGTGATGATATCTTTTGGTGTTATCATTATCTTGAGATATTCAGGCCAACTAGTTTCTTAAAATTTTAATTATGCCATGTAGAGGAAACCATGTCGCAGTATTTCTTCTACTTGGTAAATATTGAGGAGGTGTCTGTGATAGCTTCAGTTGTTTGTTGGTTTCTCCGTCCAGTGACACAAACTACACTAGTTTGGTCACAATTTACACATCATATCGTCAACCGGTATTCTTGATGTAAAAGGACGCATTTGTTGCACCTCCAAATTCGCTTAGACGCAAGTGCGTAAAAAGCTAGTTCGCGATCAAATTAGCTGCGGTGGTCGGAGTCACAATACATTCATAGTTAAGCTCATCATCATCATCATATCAGCCATGAGCCTGACCAAAAGGTACTGTGGCTCGGGCTGCCGCTCACCTCAACAGTGACGTGGAATATCCTAGAAGAAAACGTTACTAAGAAGGTTGAAAATTAATAATAGAAGTCTAAGCGAAAGAACTAGAAATGGTATGGATGCAGGTACGCCATTGACTGCGACACACCGCCATCTCGGATAGCGTCTCCAACCAGCGGTTTGAGTGATCACCCAACTGTTGGTGGTTTCAGTATATAATGCCCGGTACGGTAAACGCTCAAGATTATTGTAATGACGATGATGAATGATGATGAAATCAGTGGCGCTCCACACCATACTAAACCCTATAAGAAATTGCCTACACAAACTGGACAAAACTGAATTCAGGAAAGTTTCTCAGTTTTCTACTTCTGTTTGCATTGGCTATGGACTTGGCTAACGGCCTATTGTCTATGGTGTCCACCTAACCGTTGAGGCGTATGACTCCTGACTAAGAAAACGACAATTTGCCACTCGGTTGATGCAGCACAGTAGTTATTGTTCTACTAAATGTTTCAGAAAGTGATATGTAGTCTCAAAGTTCCAACCGTTTCCCGAAGACTTCTGCGTTTGCGTCGTCTCAATTTGAAATTTTGAAGTTATGGCGGTTGATGCTCAACAATGGTTGGGACTTTGAAAATGAAACTGGTGCTCCTCCCTTCAGGTGGAGTTGATCATTGGTTGATCTTCGCCAACCTTGGCTTCAGACATGCCTCTTATTGGACCGAACAAACGAAATGTGTGACGCTTTCTTGAGATCAGTTCTACTCCGTTAATACCAAGGGTAACAGCTCCCGATGTAGAATGTAAACTGTTTTCAAGTATTTGCCCGTCACTGTCCGCGTTTGATGGCTAACATCAGGTGACACCACAGAGTTAGCAACGAAGAGGTTACGAATCGGGTATTTGGTAGCGAACGCTAAACTATTCTTCAGTCAGTTTTCCATATTCCACAAAAAGCTGTTGCCGTTTAGTCATCTGCTACACCGAGCACTCTTTGCTGATGTTGCCGTTGACTAGCACAATAATGCGAGATGGACAGATGATGACATGGCGAGGGGGATTTGAAGTCCTCCATCAAGGGTTTGTCCACTGTAAGCTGGATTCATCTTCCAAAACTTGGCCTTGGCGACTCACAAAGTCAGTGTTTGGAAACTTTATATGAGATGGCAGCTGATCGGGTTCACTAGAGTGAATGTGGTTGTTGTTGACCGAGTGGTCTACGAAATGTATGGGTTAATGGCTGTGGGGTCATTTGAAGCCGCAAAGAAGCTGTCTTATTGAGGAGGCCTTAGTTTCATTTACAGTTCGGTTGTTTGTTTTCCAGGTGTAATCAGCATGATATTGAACACCTGATGATAGACCGATTGCTAATAGCCAATTACTCTCCTTCCCCCTTTTTTTTGCTTTCTGGAAGGTTTCGCTTTTTTCTTTGTGAATGTGTGGTAGTTAAGCAACAACGCGAACCACTGAGGTACTGCAGTACTTGTGGATGATGTTGGAAAACTGTCCATAGCTCGTGGATTACTTGGTCAAAAAATTTAACAGTCATGATAGAAAAAGCGTATAATCGAAGTCTTTCCTAACTATTTCAAACGGAGACGAAAGTGGTTTACAACGATTGACCTACCTTTAACAGTTCTTACCTCCCTAACTCACACCGTCGTTTGTGTACATTACACTCTATGTTTATTGGTTGTAACATGGATTAAAGCATTCAAACGTCTCAGACGAATGGTTAACATTTTCAGAGTATCTCGTAATCATATAGAGAATAAATAAAATCATTTGATCCACATCGTCAAACAGCTGTTGCCAATTCTGATCGTAGTTCACCTGCTGGCTCCTCCTTCTCGGCCAAATCTTTGCATCAAAGGTGGAATATCGTAAAGCAGTTGTTGGTTACCATACTGAGCCGTCACTTTTCGCGGTGACTGAGTAGCAGGGTCAGAAAACTTACAGATGATTATTTGAAGTTGGTTTTCAGTCAGCAACGAGTGAATGATAAGTGTAAAGGCTAGGAAGTGTGAAACTGATCGGTGGATTGATGAACTGTGGCTGGAGGGAAGAGAGATTAAACTTTGAAAGCCCAACCCAACACAAGAGGTAGTCAAACTTTTATTCACGTGTGTTTACTACATTAAAGTGTGCCTTATTAAGATCGGACTGAAAGCTGGAAGCAGGAACTTTGAAACCACCTTAAGGGTGCAGTGATCGACCGTCTTTTTGGACACATCAATACTATTATCATCGCTATCCATGAACTCAAACAACCGTTCGGTTGTCGTTGAAAGAAAGGGTATATAATACTTGCGTACGTTCTATTATGCCCAGCGGTACGAAAGCATTTCCTGTTCACGACGGAGATGTCAACGGACGTGCTGCGTCTGACCATTGTCAGCTCTACCAATTAGTCCCCATTTAATGGGATGATCGTGTGAACAGCTCGGCGGTTCATAAGCCAGTAGTTGGAACCTTCCCGGACGACCGGTCAACCTGATCATTACTGACAAGAGACAGTAGTTATGTTCAGATATGATTATCTTTGTTAGATGTGAAGGCAGTGAACATAGCTGTCAACTCGGTTACCCTATAAAAACGTGCTGAGTTAAACGTTTGGTCGGGGTGGGGATGTGCACCACTAGCGAACTCTAACGAAACCGGAACTCACGTCTACTGCTTGTTTTCGGAAGAGGCTGACTGGATGCAAAAGCTGAAAACAAACATGGATGATGTTCAACTCAAAGGTCTTGTTATGTTGAGTCTTATGCTTATGTGGCTTAAGTTCACTACTGCCCGAAGAAAGCACCACCATTTGTGATGTTGATAAATATATGCCAGACCTGTTGGTCAAGTTTCTCACAGAAAACTCTTCACGAAAAGTCGTCAGAAACTTGGTTTACATCTGTTTTGTTTGTTTGTTCCTGAGCATGTCATTCAATTCGCCATGGGGAAGTAACTTCACTAGTTCAAGAAATGCTCGCATAAACGGCATCAGGTACTTTGGAACGAGCTCAAGTCATGCCGGCTGCCATAATTCGCTTGTAGATGAGAGACCTCGTGGCTTTACCATGCTCACATAATTTTCCCTTCGCATACGACGAACATAAAGTTCTACATTTTAATTTCAGTTCTATCATAGTTGGCAAAAATTTCACCACCTTTAATCGGCATTTGTTTATCAGCCGTCTTACTTGTAAAACAATCTTGTTGACTGCTACTTCCTCAGTCATCATCATCATATCATCATGAGCCTGACCAAAAGGTACTGTGGCTCGGGCTGCCGCTCACCTCAACAGTGACGTGGAATATCCTAGAAGAAAACGTTACTAAGAAGGTTGAAAATTAATAATAGAAGTCTAAGCAAGAACTAGAAATGGTATGGATGCAGGTACGCCATTGACTGCGACACACCGCCATCTCGGATAGCGTCTCCAACCAGCGATACGAGACCCCATCCAGGCAGGCGACACCTACCCACTTTACTCAGTGGAGCAGTCAGGGTTTCATATTTCGTGACCACGTTGTCGCTTGACCACCACGTGGTTTCACCCAACTGTTGGTGGTCTCAGTATATAATGCCCGGTACGGTAAACGCTCAGCTGGCATGCGGAGTACGTGACCTAACCATCGCAGGCTGTGCAACGTGAGTAGTTGACCGATCGATCGCGCATCCCGAGCGTTCCGGAATACGCGCGGCGAACTGCCGCATTGCTCACGCGATCAGTCCACTTAATGTGGGCTATTTGGCGGAGACAACGATGGTCAAATACAGCAAGCTTGTTGATATCTTCCTTGCGAACAGGCCACGTTTCCGAACCATAGAGCAAAACAGAACGTACACAAGCATTATATACTCTTCCTTTCAGCGACAACCGAACGTCTTTCCGACGCCACAGATGACGCAGTTCAGCAAGGACAATATTACATATCCGTCATGGTTAGACCAGCGAACAAACTAAGAAACTTGTATGTAGTTGAACTACAACTTGCTGTCACTTCGCTTACGCAAATGAACATAGACCACCTCGGCTTGCTTGCTTTTACTGGATACGGCCGCAGAGGCTAGAAGTTGAGTTCACGATGAATCTTGAGGTCCGCCCTATAAACAAAACTCCACGATCGGTTTCGTCTTCATTTGGTCTCATCAGGTAGAGATAGTGTGAATGGGGACCGAACCGACAATTCCTTGTGCTGCAAGTCAAGGCTGTTATTCGATGGGTTAACATTTTTAGGAGAATCGCTCGTAAAGAGGGAGTTTGAATGTAGCTGAACAATTACCATAACTCCTATCCCTCATTCAGACTATCTCTACTTGATGAATCGGAACAAAGATGAAACCGATCGTGAATTTTCGGTTTAAAGATGAACAGTAAGAATCGTCAAGAAATTCGAACGTTCGCAGCCTTTAAAGCTTTCCAGACAATTGGTCCCAACAACCATCAGCAAAGAGATAGACAGTTGTTTCGACCTCATTGTGTCCTACTAACACCACGCAAACTACGAACTCGAAACCAAGACTCTTATTTGTCGGAAACTCGCTCTGTACAGTTATCCGCTGGGCCACAAAACCGCGGTCATTTTTCCTTGTATGAAGATAAAAATAAATTATATTCTGGCGAAAAGAATCACATCATTTGAAGAAACTAATCCACGAACTCGCCTACTGTGACCCTGTAGATCTGAAAATCAGTTTCTGGACTGCCGTTTTGTAGAGAATCATCATTCCGCTACTTATTCGAAGGTAGTGGATTTAAAATTCCCGCGCTTGTAATCTGTCGCAAAGTGGCCGAAACAGCTATCCATTCCTTTGTTGATTGTTACTGGAAGCAAATGTTTATAAAAACTTCACTCATCTCGTTGTGGCGCCTTGAAGATTAGAAGACCAAACACAAAGAGTTGTGCAATTTTCGTCTGTCACAAAAAAAGCTAACAGACAAGAAAAACTAGTTAAAACTTTTAGTTGATGACTCCTCCGTGAGCTAATCATGCTGTTAGCAGGCAGTGATTTACTGACTCCATCACGTTTGAACTAAATGGCACATACAGCTGACGGATGAGTTTCTGAATGAAGGCGTCAGCCGTTTATACTGTGGGATATGTAATCGAGGTTTGACAGGTACGTAAACCTGATGAGTGATAACAGTTGCGAAACCGATCGTGTGTTTTCGGTAAATTTGGACCGTCGAACACGTCACATTTTTGCCACACTTTTTGCCCAAAAATATAATACAGAACTTTGTACAGAAGGACAGAAGGGGATGAAAACAGTTGAAATAACGAGCCAGATTAATACATTCTACCTAATGATATGGTCACGGTTACCTGAACTATGAATATTGTGGTTAGTATGATACTGCTTTATTCAATTAAATTTCTGGCAGATAACAGTATTTCTTTGGAGTTCTTCCTTTCTTTCTCGCTGCAGTTTCATATTACACGCGATATTTGCTGGAGGATCCTATATGGATGCATTTAAACAATTTCTGCTAGCTCTGATAAACCTAAACTTGTTTGTTCTTTAAATTTTCAAGAATAAAAGAGGCGATAAAAAGAAAAGATGATAAAATGGCACTAATGCGGAAACGTTTTGAGGAAGAGCTGAAACAAAGTTCAGAGGAGGTGGAAGCAGCCAATCGACGGGCAGAACACCTTGAAGAACTGCTGGATGAACAAAGACGACAATTTTTACAAGCCACACAATAAAAATGGAACATTTATCACAAAAAAGACCGGTGACATATGTGGCATTTTGATTATGAGAAATTAAACTTTTTCATTCATACTTTTTCTACGTACAACTATTTTTCAGTTTACTGTAAGAAATTAAAAAGTTGGTCACTTCTGGGTCAAACAAAACAACAACTTGTAAAACACTTCATGATCTAATACACATTTAGCTGTTTTTCGAGATGGTTCCCGCTTTTTTTGTCATAGCATTCCTTCAACCCGGATAACTTTGTTCAGAACATAATGGTTTCCAAGTGTTACACGTTTTCGTTACTGACAAATGAGGCGACTAACAACAGCTTTCAATGTCACATTTTAGCTACACAAGCGCCGAACGAGGTGGTTTGGAATGCATTTTTGTAATATGGTGAGGTTCGCTCTGTTGAACTTGAGCTTTCACAGGTTTTCTGTCAAGCAGGTTAAAAAAACCATTGTGTTTGTTTTCGATCTGTCATCGAATGTTGTTACGATTGAAAACTTCCAGTGCTTAGAGTAATATTGGTGTGTTGGTTGATATTTCGGTCAGTCACCCATCTTGTGAGAATCCTCAACAGCAGTTATATTTATGGAGGCCAAACAACTTTCTTCCGTAACAATTTTAAACAGAGGAGCTAGGACTAGTTTTTGTACAAAGTACCTCTCAAGCGCATTCCGCTACATCTCACCAAGTACATCCTGTAAACTGCGCGTTCTTATGATGAAGTTTAAAAATGTACTGTAAATTACAATGACACAATCAGCAACCGTATACATGTAAAACAGTAGACAACAGACACCAAAATATCCACCACTGATGGACGAATTTTTGTGTATGTACAACGGTGTTTTGCATTAGTTGATGGACATCATCTCTACAAACCGGAAGTGACTTGGACTTTTCATCGCGTCACGTTTTCGAAAAACTCTCTGCAACTTTACTGCAGGTTGACATTGCACAAGATGTTGAACAACCCCTGAATCTGGTTCGTTTTGTCATACCATGTTGTTCTAGCTGAGTTGATTCACTGTAAGATCCTTCAACGTTCGACAGAGCTGAAATGAGATGTATTTGTTGACTCGGTTGTGTAACTACCACACAGTTGTGTCTACGTAAGTGTTCCGGCATTAGCATGGAAAATTTCACAAAGGATACCTATCAGTGGCAGTATTTCAAACGGTGGTATTGTAGCTCGGGTGACGGTGTTCAACGTAACCAACTCGGCTGTATAGAACGAGTGTCTCGTAGCTAGGTTGGAAAGAATTCTCAACAGATCAGTGATGTTATTATGGATATAAGGTTAACAAAGATAGGCATTTACTTTCGGAATTGTTGAGTTGATCTCGGTAGCCAATATTCCTAGCTGAATTTCTCAAGAGCCATCAACATATAATTAGTCTCTTAGAGTGTGGTCCTC
The DNA here is from genome assembly GCA_014220965.1 of Paragonimus kellicotti. Lineage (NCBI taxonomy): Eukaryota > Metazoa > Platyhelminthes > Trematoda > Plagiorchiida > Troglotrematidae > Paragonimus > Paragonimus kellicotti. The sequence continues at coordinate 2,649 of LOND01028536.1, read as the reverse complement.
AACAACGACACCTGTGGTTAATGAACGAAAACACATACCACTTACCAGCAGGTCTAGCAAACTGCGTATGCAAGCCCTACATTTTCGTGCTTAATTGTTTCCTTGGAAGTAGAACCTAATATGCGCTATACGGATTGATAGCAGGCGTTCCAACCCGACAGACTTGTGTCAACATATTGACAGATTATGTTATTTGTCTGCGTCAGAAATAATGACCTAACTGGCCAAATGATTTTGCTACCGTCCAGTTTACACTGTAGGTTTATAACCTCAAAACGATCTCGTAGAATATTTTGAACTACTGATCACTCTACTAGCTGCGGAAGGGAAGCGCTAACGTCTTGAAAGTTAGGCAAGCTATACACTTAGGAACTGGGCGATTCTGTCGGTGTAACTGATTCTCCCTTTGCTTGATTAGTCAACTGACGTTACTGACGAGTAATTAGAGGTGATTATCGTTTAAGCTCAAAACTGCTCACATTCGAATAAATGTTTCGACCAGCAAACTTCAAAAGGAAACTCAAATATACTTAACGTTAGTTTACTAACCCGTCCGCTGTTGTGGTTAAGTCACGTGAAAATGGTCCGGAGCTCGAACCACAGTCGCTGTCCGAATCTCCTCTAACATGGTTGAAACCCATGTGTTATACTGCTTTTCAAAATGGATCATAACAAAATATTTTTTCAAATGTGACAGTCGCCATCAAACGCAAATACTACTTGACGAATAGAAGCTAACTTTTTCTGCCTAGGAATTGTTCTTTTTTACAACCGGCTTTGGATTCTACTCAACTCACAACAGATGACATGTTAAATCCCGATGACAGTTATCTTATGGCGGTAGTTGCGTTGACTTGAACATAACGTAACAAACGTTTGCTAAAAAGCAGACCGTTTCCTACTGAACAGCTCGGCGAGTGAAAGTTAACACATTTCAGTGTTCGCATGTTTTGACTGTTCTTTTGTAACTTGTTTAGTTCAGTCAAACACAAAACGGAATCATTGTTTATATTTCCAGAATTGCCTCCAATTTAAAACTGAATAAACGCATTTGTGCACCCAAAAACCAAATCCCAGAGTTGGGATATCATGTCCCAAATCCAGGGAGAGAAAAAGTTAAACTGGACAGTAAAAGGACGGTTACCGTATTACAAGGTTTAGACATTCAAAAACCATCCGAACAACTAAGTGAAATCGTACTGTTTTGTTGTTCAAACAGAGCGCCTCTATTCCACTTCATTGTGTTCACAAGTTGGCCACCATTATAACCAGGACGAAAGTGATGCTGAAGCTGACCATCAGATGTATTGCGTACAGAAAGTACTTGATCACGCGCAACTGGAAATGAGAAAATTGTTTTGGTATATACAGCTGTATATTCGGTAAACAAGATAACTAGTTTTGTCGTGTTACGTGCATGAATATCAGCAGAATGGATGAGAAAATCCGTACGACTATCTGTGAGGACGTATATAGATCCATAGTTTATTAAAGGGCGGAGAAGGTTCTCTGTTTGTGCGTTCCTGTCTCTGTGCTAGTCGGTGAAATATTGTGTTGAACGGTTTATACGCATGTTGAAAAAATGAGTGAGACCAAGTGAAAGGCAAACTGCTGGCTATAATCATTCCAGCAACGAATACTGAAACACATTGAAACAACATTCAGTCACACATACGCAGATACTAACCTGTGAGACTGGGCTAGTATATGACGGTTAGGAAACTTATATGCTGGATGACTCTTACGTATGTGCCGATCCAGTAATAGTTTTGAACCTCTCAACCGACAAACCGTGAACACAGAGTTGCCCAACGTGTTTTGGTGTAAACTGATCGTAACTGTGAAGCAGTTCTCTATGCAAATTAACCTGCCTGTTCCACTACTGACTTTCAGCAAGTACCCTCTTAAACGTTCAATAAGAACGTAATTGTTCAGTGGGATATGTGCTACTGGATATCCCGGGATATAGGTAAGAAGTGAGTATCCACTGAGATGTCTATAATTACTCGAGAATTGACCTAATTCTGCCAGCCTTTCCGGGTAGATGGTTTTTCTGAGCACGTGTCTGAACACTTTCAGTGAGTATCAAAACTTTTTAAAGATAAATAAAGCACGCCTGTTTGTTCGTTTTCAGGTGTCGGCGGATTATGGAGGCGAATATAGCGGGAAACACTTCAGGGTGGAAGGGTTCACGAATTCTCCCTAAGAGGTTCGAGGTTATTTGTGCGTTTTTAGCCATGACAGCATAACTTGTAGACGGACTCAAGTTGTCAGCCTAGGTCTCCTTTATAGACTGACAGGACCAGTTTTGTCTCCAAAACAACACTTAGTACAGTTTTGATGGCGAGTGTGCCTGACTTTGCTCATCGTTGTTGGTCGTCTCTGAAGCTAAGAAGATCACGCTTGATTGTGTTACCAACCCAGTGTTCATCCGAGAAAAAATGAAAAAGATCGATTATTAGAGAAAAATCAGTGTCAAAGCTTCCAGTCCTGAGCCCGAAGCCTCATGATTATGGCAAAAACAACCCAGTCTGTCAATCGTCTATCGCTCCATCAATCAGCTTCACTATAGCTCTCGTTGTCTGTGTTAATTATAAAACCAGCGAAAACGCGGACCGTAAAATCCAAGGGATAGTGCTCAAAACAAAA
>LOND01028535.1:21630-33790 GCA_014220965.1 Paragonimus kellicotti | reverse complement strand
TTGGCATTATTGCCACTGTCTTATTGCATGTCCATGCTTTTTCGTCCGTTCGGCCATCCAACTTCGTACGAATTTCCGGTCGCTTGCACGTTGATTTTTCGTGTTTCATTTTTTTGTCGAGCCTTGAACACAGCCGGTTTTCCGGTCAACTTGCAATATACATCGTTATCCACTATTCGGTTTTTTGGCTTGAACGTTATGGGGAACAGACACGCATCTAGACGTTGGAACGTTCGAGACACCTGGAGACTGAACTTGCGGACGAAACGATTGTCCCCACTGCGATTTCTCTAACTGAGAGTCCAAGCCATCCAATCAAAACGATCTGACCAACAGTAGCATCAAGTAATGGAAGCAAACGGATTCATGTATCTCATCACTGGTCTCATGTCACCAATAAGTAGAACATCACGAGGTTCTCGTAACTAACCTGGAACGAAACTCTAGAAGACATCGTCTCCACTTCTTCGCCTACCTACCAATAATGATTGAACACCTGCCTCTTCACCGATGGTGTCTACAGTTCACAGTTATATTTCTTAATTCATTTTGTACATTTCTGTATATACCGTTTTGTTAACCTCATCTGTACACTTGTTTGAAATCATCAACTCACTTTTGAATTGAATCGTCAATACGAATAAACGGGAGTTACCGCGCACCGTCTCTGTCTTCTCCATTTGTGCGGATTTCGAGCTGGTAAAGCAGTTGCACGTTGAAATATTTTAGCTCCGCGTGTTGGCTAATCCGTCGACGCTCAACGTTCGTCATCCCACGCCGCGTGTGGAATTATCCGTCGGTCGTTTTCCGAACTTCACCCCTGGCGCTGTCTTTCCTTCTTGTGGTGGTCTATTCAACTCAGCGGACCTCGACTTATCAGTGAGTCGTTCCTTTTTACCGATACGTCTTCTGTTTTGTTTGTACGCTTACCTTTGGAGCCTATCCATTACCGTTACAACCCTTCTTGGTGTTATCATATCTTTAGTCATTTTTATCATTTGATTGATTAGGCCACTACACACCTCAGTTCTCTATCCGTGACAACACTCCTCATATCTGACAACCAAGAATCAGGTTAGTAACAAGTAAGCGGCCTTCCGGGACCTGCACGGTGACCATGAAACCCAGAACGGAATAATTCAATTTCAAGGTCATGATAATCGTTTATTTGTTTATATGCATCAAATTGATTTCCTTTGGTTGCATTTTACGCTAGCAACTGCGCTGTGTGTAATGCCGTCTATCAAGTTTGCGAGTTCCGATGGTGAGGTCTTCGACGTCGATGTTGCAATTGCCCGACAGTCAGTGTTGATTAAAACAATGCTGGACGGTAAGTATTCCTCTCCATCATCGTCATTTCTGTCTTTTGTTTTACATAAGTTTTCTGCGGGGCCTAAGATGGTCACAACCCAGAAACTTCATAACCGCTACAAATATGTATGAATCCACCTTTCGTTTGGTGTAATAGTATAAGTTCGTTAAAAATTCCCAAACTTTTGACTGTAGTCATGGTCTGCGAGTGGGGCGTTGTCCGTTTCACTGCCCAGGCAACGATGGCCCACACGGCTTGCGGGCCGTTGCGGCCAAACACCCTCCGGTTTGAGGGTTGTTTATTTTGAGTGAGGTGTGGTAGATAAAAAGGACACTTTCCATTTTATAGAATTTCCGTGTACACTTTAACCTCGTAAAATTTGTGATGTAATTCAACGCGTCCGTTCGCAGTTCTTAGTATTTCGGAATGATAGGTGTAAAAAATTTTGATGACATCGGATTTTCGGAAATAAAAGTATGATTAATTAGTGTGCCCGGGGATAGGTAACGTAGTCTAGGCATCGTATTCATTGAAATAGTGGAAAACTAATTAAGGTGGGACTTAGAAGGCCCTATAAAACAACAGCATTCGGCTAGGTTGGCCTACATCTTGGTCTGTTTGAAGATACCCATGTAAGTCACTAGAGCAGTCGTGCAATGAATATATTCACTTATGGCTTGTTTTCTGTGTTCGATCATCAGGCTAATTCAACACAATAAGTATGAAAATTGTGGTTTGGCTGGAACGGTTCCAAGTACGACTGTTGCTTATCTGACCGACCCTAATCGTTCTGTGGGTTTGACAGATGTTTAGCAGTTCGCCTGTCACAAGTATCATGTAATCGTTTCAGAACGGTGCGATCGCGAATGTTGACCGTTGTCGAAGCCATCAGTATCCGGCTGCACAACTCTGATCTCTACATTCGAAGGAAGATCGTTATAATCATAATCCTAAACATCAATACATCAGTGATTGATATGTGGCCTGATATTTATCCACTCAGACATAGTAATGCAGCTGCTGTAGATAAAATCCAACCTGTCCCGAACTTTTCGTGGCGTGTTAGATTCATTTTGCAATGTATCATGCCGTAGCCGCCACAAAGAGACTGAAACTTGACACGCTGTAATGGTGTGCTTGCTCCAGGGATCCATTGTGCTAGAGTGGATCCTGTGATGACCACAACGGCAATGAGATTGGTTTATGGAGCTACAGACCCTGCAGATTGAAGGTTGGAATGAAGCTGCCATTTTTGCTGGACAGAGCAATAATAAGTCTGGTTTTATGCTATTCACCTTCTACCTTGCGGCACAAACGCTTGAACACTGATCGAGGGTCTTAATTACCCCTCTTTTTAGACTTGAGTGTTCTAGCTGTAGTGTAAGTGTTTTCACCGTTTGCACTGTAACGCTTCCACATCAAACTCATTGGAAAGTCGACGTTTCGGGTTCATTTCAGAAGCTGAGATCCAGAACATTAACCAACACTTCTGATTGGCAATCCCATCACTGCTTGATACTGGCAATGTACTTTGGGTGACTCAACGACTACTGCTGTTGGTCAGGCTGGAGTCGATGTAGTCACCATCTGCCCCACTAATAAATCGAATTTCTATTAATGGTAGAATGTGCCGTGCGTCTGATGAGCTGTGTCAAGAACATTTTTGGACATCGAAGCCTCTGAGATCGTTTCGTTCCCTTCGCGTCCTCCCGGCTTGACGTAGTGGTCATGCGTGTGCACTACATCAATCCGAAGGGCTAATTTGGCTTGGACTTCAGCCCCGCCAGACAGGCCAAAGGAAAGCGGTTCGACAAAATCGCTGTCTCAGTACTGACCGCATGTGAGTGCGTAGGTGGTGAGACATGGTCACGGGAACATACGGCAGAACCTTTTTTATTGGTGTGACACTGTTGTCTTCCGAATAAGAAAGGTGGGATTAGGAAGGATACCCTCAAACAAGGAACACTGATCGCCGGACGGTTGGCCGTGACCACCGGCATGTTAATCAGTACATCTGAACCACTTTCGGTGCAATTCAAAAAACCTGATGAAGCGTCGGTAACGTCTCACCGTGCGCAATAGTGATCAGAATCGTAAGTCCGTCTTATTTGCTACACTCTCTGGCCAGGCGAACCTTTTACTCAGAATCCGACAAAGACCGTCGTGAACTGAAACACAGACCCATGAGTGTGTAGGTACTTCGAAACCTACATGTCCGAGTGTACCAGAGGAATGCAAAAGACACTTTTATGGGTGGGTAGCTGGGTGCTGTTTTCCGTGCTGGGTTGCACTGATCGTAGACAAGGTAAGACAACCAGGACCGCATGTGAAATAGATGGTTCTCGAATTTACAGTGACAACTTAGCGGATGGGCTGAGCACTGAGGAACAGTTCAATTGGCTTGAGTCAGTCTTCCCAGATGTGGACGACAGAGATTGCTTGGTTAACAATGAAATTCCGGACGAACTCCCATCGGAAAACAAAGTGACTTCGGAACTTGAATTATTGGGACATACTAACCGTCCATCTCCGGACCTTCTATCTCTAGCCCTTTTCAAAGATATTGGTATGGGATTAGTGTTTACGTTGTCCACACTTCCGTTCCATATGGGAAACTGAACTGGTGCTTCATGACTAACGCCCATCAGCAGATTCTCACTTACAAAAAGCACATGACAACTACAGAGGTATTGGTTTTGTCTCTTTTGCGTCCAAGGTGCTCGCGAGCTTCACATTGCGGTGGTTTCTGGGAAAGTGCAAATCAGTATTTACTTGAACAAACCGGTCTTCGGCATAGTCGCCGGGATATCGATCATAACTTGTGACAGTTGCTAGAGTGTCGAAACTCCTTTTCTCCAGCAACGTTTGTAGTAGTTTCAGACATGAAAGCTGCTTTTTGCCCTGGTTATCCGACACGCGTTCTGGGTTTGCCTCCAGCACGGAGGGTTCCCTGTGAAGTATGTCAATTTGTTGAAGTCGTATGTCGTTCTAAGTGCATATCAACGAGGATAGCAAAGGCACGAGTTGCCTTTGCCAACCTGCGTCATCTGTGGCGTCGAAAAGACGTTCGATTGTCGCTGAAAGGAAGAGTATATAATGCTTGTGTGCGTTCTGTTTTGCTCTATGGTTCGGAGACGTGGCCTGTTCGCAAGGAAGATATCAACAAGCTTGCTGTATTTGACCATCGTTGTCTCCGCCAAATAGCCCACATTAAGTGGACTGATCGCGTGAGCAATGCGGCAGTTCGCCGGCGCGTATTCCGGAACGCTCGGGATGCGCGATCAATTGGTCAACTACTCACGTTGCACAGCCTGCGATGGTTAGGTCACGTACTCCGCATGCCAGCTGAGCGTTTACCGTACCGGGCATTATATACTGAGACCACCAACAGTTGGGTGAAACCACATGGTGGTCAAGCGACAACGTGGTCACGAAATATGAAGACCCTGACTGCTCCACTGAGTAAAGTGGGTAGGTGTCGCCTGCCTGGATGGGTCCTCGTGATCACTCAAACCGCTGGTTAGAGACGCTATCCGAGATGGCGGTGTGTCGCAGTCAATGGCGTACCTGCATCCATACCATTTCTAGTTCTTCCGCTTAGACTTCTATTAATTTTCAACCTCTTAGTAACGTCTTCTAGGATATTCCACGTCACTGTTGAGGTGAGCGGCAGCCCGAGCCACAGTACCTTTTGGTCAGGCTCATGGCTGCTATGATGATGATGATGAAGTGCATATGTGGACAGAAATCTCTGGCGTTTTCCACGTTAAGTAGCGTTCGACAAGAAATTCCGTCCCCCCCATCCTTTTCAGATTTTTTATGGACGCTGTTTTTGCGAGGTTCCGATTATCTCGGAGTGGTGCTTCTGTCAGGTAGTAGGCTGACTGTACGAACAACATTGCTTTACTTAGCTCTGTGGAGAGTATACAGACCGTGCTGAACGGATTTACTTGCTGGTATGTATGATATGCACCTCGCACCTTCTCATTCTGAGGTTGTTACAAGATTGGGTTGGCACTGACCCTGTTATTGTGGTCATTGGTAGGCCGTTGGTGACCGTCCCTCGTTTCACCGCCCGTGAGATGTATCTCTGACCTGTGATAATGTTGACTAGGCGTCCGTGAGGATGGCGGAAACAATTAGTGCGTTTATCAGTCTTCGTCATTTATTTGGTCGCAAAGACGTGTATTTGTCAATTACAAGCAGGATTTATAATGCATGTTTGCACCCAGATTTGTTCTACGGATCAGAGACCTGGTCCATTCATGCCGAAGTTACACATTGACTCTGGGTATTCTATCATCGTCAGGTGGCCGGTATCAAATGGGCTGACTGTATGAGCAGCGGGACAGTCCGTGGGCGCGTATTTTGGGAGTTTGAAAGTTCGCGACCGATAACCGATATTGTGGAACTTCACAGTCTGCATTAGTTAGGCCTCGTCCTCCGCATGGGGAAGGATCGTACGTCGCACCGCGCTTCGTTCACTGTGACTGCTAATGGATGAAGGAGACCGCAAGTCAGTCAGATCATGACGGTTTCATAGATTATTGAAGCCCTGACTGTCCCGCTGAGCAAGGTTGGTAGGTGCCGTCTACCTGGTTGGGGAGTTCGCAACGGTCCACACTGCTGGTTGGAAACACTAACATGACAGTATGTTGCCGTTACTGGCGAGCTGGTGTCCGCGGAGCTGTCGACTCCTTTGTTTTGCGAGGTTCAGCTGTTTTTCCTTGTTTCTGCTCTGTATGTTTGTACTTATTTGTCACTCCTACTTCGTGAACCATTGTCAGGCTCGACGGCATCCCCGACCAAATCACCCATGGGTTTTGCTCAAAGCCGAAAACGATTGTGGTGATCAATCTTTTTGTTGTCTGCCAAGGGCACTTTTCGTTTGAATCCGATATGTAATTTTGATATGGCCGTTGTGGTTGCGGATATGAGTACCCAGGCCGATCGACTCGGTGATTTTGAGCCTAGCTTTGATGGATAGTTCGGGCCAGAATCACGTCGCTCGCGTAATGGCGGGCAACTGTCATAATTCTTATTTTTAACCGGCACTGTTCCACTTGGTGTCCTCCACAATAACCGTGGTCTCAGATAATCCACATTGTTATTAGATGTAGATGATGTGACTCCATTCAGGACCGTCTTTCATACTGGAGTACATATTCGGATTCAGCCCTTACAATGATCCGTTAACGCTCCGTTCTTAATTTTTCAAAAGCCCCACTTTTCGTCACTGCGAGCTATCAATAAACTGTCCAGGCCAGCGATAAGGCCTAGAACACAAGTCTGACAATTCCAATCTCGAAGCTCCGCACAACTGTTTGATCTAAATCCCACAGACCATCCAGGCCTGAAGTACTATTGCATGCGGTATAGTGGTTCGCTAGTTAAGCTTACACTAGGTCTCGGATAGGTCTTCGGAACTGCTTGATATCAGACATGTTTTAGAAGTGTGATGGATATGATTTGAAATCAACTCAACCTATAAAAATGTACATGGCCTCACTACGATATTGTTCAGCATTGATGGTTTCGAAATTGCGATGTTACGCCAAATCTCCTAATTTCTAGAGACATTGATTGAAACTTCGCTCAACATCTTGTTTGCATACTGCTAACAGATGACGTGCACACTTCGTTTCTGGGTTGCATGTAAGTCTGTTTAAGAGCACATACAGCGGCATCATAATCTCGGGCTTAACTGACGTGTTTATGGATCAGTTGTCTGTTTTGCAAATGAGTGACACCGGAATCAAGGTAGTCCGTGCAGACGTACTACCAATGGTTCTATAAGTCGGCAACTCCCGAAATATCAGTGCACTCCAATCGGGGGTTTCGGCTCATTTTATTATTTCATTGATGAATATGTAGTTACAGGTTACAAATCGCAGCACCCGAACATAGGTGGAAAGACTGAGGGTCCGGGTGTTATACCTTGGTAATCTGGGAACATTGTGTATCCGATGAGTTTATAAGAATTGCAGAAGTAGCAGATTACTACGGGAACGGTTTCAATAGCAGACCACTTCTTTGGACGAAGTATTTGTATGATAGACCGCTGTTGTTCTGTGCCAGATGATGTTCAGCTTATCTTCCTGAGAATTCTACTCAGCTTTGCGAAGGGATTATACCTTGCCAATGTGCTATCAGCCTCTAAGTTGTTCGAGCTCATAGCAGATCTGTGTGATACAGTACATTTGAAAGGATCCGCGAAACTCGAATACAGCTGTGTTACAAGTAAGACAGTTTAGAGACTGAAATGGTAAGGATAATTATCAGAGGAAGGCACGTTACCCTTCAGATTGGATGTTAAGAAATCTGACATTGACATTATCAACAGACGTCTGTAAAGCTCAACACCGGTTGATTCAGTCTTGCGTTCGTCTAAAAATGAAATACAGCTGCAGCAGATAGTCGAAAACAAAATAACACAGATACGTGGCTAGCACTAAGAATACAGAAATCCTTCCATATATATATATATATATATATATATATATATATATATATAATTTATAGTCGTGGTGGCCGGGTTACCAGAATCCCAGCGCCTTAGTGGAACCAACGAACGCGTGGACATTTTGACCATTTCAGTAACACCCGCGTGGAAAGAACGGGGAGCCTTTTGGCCTCGTCGAGATTGTTCTGTTGCTGCGTAATGATCACGGGTCTTTTAATCTGACGACTTCTGAAGCCCAGAAAGAACCGACTACGAGAGAAAAAGCAGGTTTCCAGTCTGGTCGCTGATGTATCGATCATCTGTATCTTGCAACGTACACGGGAGCATCGGCACTCCTTTTCTCGGCTTACAGTTTTTTTTTCTTCACCTGAAACCTGCTTTTGATTCGGTTGTACGCTACACTTCCTGTGACTGTCTTCATCGCAGAAAAGTCTTAGTGAAACATGCCACTTTGCTGGAAACACTGTATGTCCACTGTGAGTGTAGAGTACACAGTTGTAGACAGCTGTTTCCAGCGCCCTCCGCTTTAAATGGCGTTCGACAGGGATGTCCAACTTCTTTCCTTTTCAATTGCATGAGGGATGACATTCTGAAAGGAGCTATCAGATGTTCCAGGGATCTCGGAATGGAGCTTCGACTGGGTAGTAAACTGGTCGATATGAAACACGCGGACGACGTTGTTCTGCTTAGTTTTTTTTTACCTCATTCACATCGCGCTGAACTGATCTAGTGATGTGGTTGGTGTGTATGGTATGCACGTCTCATCTTTTGAATGTGATTTGGTGATGCAATATTGGACTGACATTGGCCTTGTTCCTGTCGTTGCAGGCAGGTCGCTCGCTACTTTTACTTGTTGATCATACCTGGGGAAGATCATCTCATCGGCTTGTGGTATTGTTGATGAGGTGTTCATTATGACGGCGACAGCATGTAATACTAACGGACGAATGGCAGCGGACTATAAGTAATACAGTTGTCTCCGAGTAAAAGGCCAGCTTTGTTACAAGAAAAATTTAAAAGACTAGAAACTTGCAGTTCGTCAGGTCTCCATCTGTTTTCTTGTCTGGCCCGAAGCGTGGTCGCCACACTGTCCTGTTTACTTCATTCGGCCAACGAAATGAGCAAGCTGTCATATGGCGTCAACATTTAATTTCTTCATAATTTGAACTGCGGAGGATCCGCGCTCCATTGATGCCGACTGACCCAACGCTAAATATATCGTTCTTTCTTCAAAACATTCTAACTCACTTTACTGTACAATAGTCAAAGGCGCTGGGTGGAAATTCACGTTCTGTTCTTCAGCCCTTCCACTCTTTCTTTGAGATGTTCCTGTATAAGGGTTGCCTCCTCGATCTTGTCCGGTTGGTTTTCCTACTACATATGACTTACTGAAGACACCTCTTCGAGTTTCCTTGGTCTTCTGTGTATTCTGACAACTGATTTGGACAGCTCCTCAATATGTGTCCAGTTTCTGTCTTCTTCTGTAGTAGCTTCCTCTTTCGTCAAACTAAGTCAGCCTCCTCTTTTTCATAGTTGCTGGTGACATTGTATATCGGCTCCTTGGCCATCAAAACTGTTTTCACCTCCAGCCACCGGAAGGTGGTTTGTGGTGATCCTATTTACCCAGATTTCTGCGCCTTTTTTCCCCAAACGCTTTCTCATTGCCTTCGAATGTCCTTTTTCTGCAGAGGCGTACCCATATAACAACAGCAAAACCATTCGTACATAAATGTAGACTCAGATTTAAGTTGTGACTACGGTTGCTACGAGGAATAACGCACGATAAATGGTTAATTAATAAGTACGAACGTACCGGTCTGAGCTATAGTACGGGTTGCGGTTGGTCTTGACAACGGAAAACAAAGCAGCAGGGTAATAACTAAGTGCAGATGTGAGTTTCGACCAAACGCCTTGGATGAGAGCCTTAATTATTATCCTACTGGCAATGTCTCAGACTACATGCGACCGTAACTTATCGCTGTTCTGTTAGTGCCATACGGCGTCGGCCGTAACTCGATAAAACCGCAGTATGTCTGCTGAATCCAAAGGAATAATTCACTGTGTGTTTTCGCTCTTCTCATGGACACCGCGTCAACAATATTACCAGCCGATGAGTTGATATTACCCAAGTAGATGAAACGATCAACGCTATCAAGAGACCTTCCGGCAACGACAAAGACAAGGTTAGTGCGCTTATAAATCGTATCCTATTGAAAACAAAGGAGTACCCGGTACGAACAATAGTGAGCGGATAGTACGAATTCAGGCCCCAATTTGCCGTGAACTCCGAAACGCAAGGTTGAATGAAAGCACTGACAAAGCAGACTGCGGATTGGCAGTGTATTTAGCTGCCAGGCCCCTCGAGAATTCACATGAAATGCCTGTCACTATTTATAGAAATAAACCACATGAACGCACGAATATGTATTTGAATCACACGCTGCAATGGCCCCAGACATCAGAATTTTGACAGCAGAATCGTTTTCTTAGGGCCAAGACGTACCCTAGCTTCTACATCTCCACTTTGGGAATGTTCGTCGTTCGAGGGGAATCGGATATTAATTTTCAGCGGGGTCAATACCAGACGTATTCGGTCAGTTCACCTTCTGGGGAACAGCTCATATCGCGAACTGTGCGTGTTGATGTTTGTTGGTCCACGTTCCTGCTGAGAGAGGCCAAATCTATCCATCAAAGTACTGCTTCACCCAGTGATAATTCGGTAATACCCGTGGGTCCCCGCTGGTCGACGTGAGATATCCCAACATCAGTTCTGACTTGGACTTCAAAGATGACATTGTCTAACTTTATTTGAATTCGACCCTGGGACCATCTTGCAAAATTGTTGCGAAAACCCCGGACGATTTGGTTGATGTTTGGCCAGTGTTGGGGTGTCAATATTTGGTTCCGTACCGTTGGTTGAACTTGTTTTCCATGGTTGAATCCTTGTATATTGAAAAAGCGGTAGTCAAATGAGTGGAGTCTGTAGCATTGAGATTTTTCATCCAATAAAACTCTCTGCTGGAGATCGTCCATTAGGAGCTTGCTGATTGGGTGTTTCTCGATAGTGCTTCAGAAGTGTATCCAACACTTCTATGGTCATTTATTACCCCTGGACTTTCCAAAGAGTACGTTTGAACGTTTCCACAAAACTTTCCGCCTAGCCTTCGAATTAAGTGAGGCAGGGCAGTGACTGGGTGTAATCGACACCGTTTTGCTGACAGAAGTCAACAAGCACTAAAAAAGTAAACTGCGTTTCTTTGTCTCTTATCACCTTTTTTGGACATCCGAATGGGCCAAACATGTTCCCCATTTGCAGGATAGTTGATCTAATGGCAGAAGTCGACATCGAAACAACTCCTGACCACTTTGATTAGGTGTCGACGGCAATCAGGAGATCATGACCATGACGCTTCTTCCTACAACAACTTTGCCGAACAGTAAACCCGAGATATAACAGTAATAGCGTCTGTTACTTCCGGCAGCAAAGATCTCATTTTCAGATTGCACAACAGAATAAGCAGGATCGTGAAACTGTGTAGATTCCCCAGTGGACGCTGTAAATTCAGGGAGTCAACATGAAATGTTTGATTGCTGATTAGCCATTTCTAAAGTGCGGGCTTGGTATAGGCAGTTTCCAGATAGATGGATTTGTTCTAAAAGTCGGTGACGTATGTTGTTACACAGCAGGCCGCTGATGAAGGCGTTCTCGATAGCGGCATCACAATATTCTTCAGCGGAGATAGATTTGAAGTTGCGATCTTTCGTTAATAATGGCAATTTCTAGAAATATTCGTCCAGATACCGACCAGTCTCTTGCTTGCACCTAGCTACGAGATGACGGGAGAAAACTTCGTTTTTAGGTTCAGTGTGGATTGCTTCGACGTTTAATATAACTGATCCAAAAATGGATCATTCGGTGATATACTCGAACACGGAAGGAGATATTTCGTCAATTAGAGTATCCAGTTTGTTAACTTCAAGTGCGTTCATCGCGGCAAGGAAGTGTGTAAACGTCACAACGAGACTGGACCTTGACGTGGTGTGACGGCTTGCGCATCTCGATGACCTATTGGGCTAAACTGGACGGTGTGGCCACCACACCGATAGAGTCACTCATACCAGGCAGGCCAATGGTAGAGGTCTGACAAACCAGTCTCCTGGTCCTCCAGGTTGGGGGTTGGAAGAAGGTTGGCATCTTTTTCCGGAAAATGTACCAGTTCTGGTACACTGCCACCCACCCGCTGCCTTGCGGTACAGGCTTTTGAGCCAAAGGCTTTGGTTGAGAACCCTAATCGTTCTCCTGTCTAGGTCTGGGCGTCCTGGCAGTATCTCAGCCCACACACAACCATGATCATCATCATCATCATCAGCCATCATCATCATAT
>LOND01028535.1:0-21530 GCA_014220965.1 Paragonimus kellicotti | reverse complement strand
TCTGCAAGCAGGGTGAGAGTTTATGGACAGCTGTCTCGACGTTCATCACTTCTAGTGGTGTTCGTCAGGGGGTGTCCGAATTCCCCGTTCTTGTTCAATTTTGTCATGGACGACATTCTGGAGGGTGCGCTTGAGGAGTCCAGTGAACTTGGTGTTGAGCTTCTTCCTGGCGCTCGGTTGACCGATCTGGAGTATGCGGACGACATTGTCTTACTTAGCCCCTCTGCCGAAGACATGCAGACCATGCTGAACAAGGTGTGACCGGGCTGGTTTGTATGGAATGCGCTTCGCACCTTCAAAGTGTTGCTTCAAGACTGGGGCATTTCCACTCCTACTTTCTTTATTGCAGGTAATCCGCTTGAGACTGTGGACAGTTTCACCTACTTGGGTAGCACTATCTCGTCAGCTTGTAATATTGCTGATGAGATATCAACGAGGATAGCAAAGGCACGAGTTGCCTTTGCCAACCTGCGTCATCTGTGGCGTCGAAAAGACGTTCGATTGTCGCTGAAAGGAAGAGTATATAATGCTTGTGTACGTTCTGTTTTGCTCTATGGTTCGGAAACGTGGCCTGTTCGCAAGGAAGATATCAACAAGCTTGCTGTATTTGACCATCGTTGTCTCCGCCAAATAGCCCACATTAAGTGGACTGATCGCGTGAGCAATGCGGCAGTTCGCCGGCGCGTATTCCGGAACGCTCGGGATGCGCGATCGATCGGTCAACTACTCACGTTGCACAGCCTGCGATGGTTAGGTCACGTACTCCGCATGCCAGCTGAGCGTTTACCGTACCGGGCATTATATACTGAGACCACCAACAGTTGGGTGAAACCACATGGTGGTCAAGCAACAACGTGGTCACGAAATATGAAGACCCTGACTGCTCCACTGAGTAAAGTGGGTAGGTGTCGCCTGCCTGGATGGGGTCCTCGTGATCACTCAAACCGCTGGTTAGAGACGCTATCCGAGATGGCGTGTCGCAGTCAATGGCGTACCTGCATCCATACCATTTCTAGTTCTTTTGCTTAGACTTCTATTAATTTTCAACCTTCTTAGTAACGTTTTCTTCTAGGATATTCCACGTCACTGTTGAGGTGAGCGGCAGCCCGAGCCACAGTACCTTTTGGTCAGGCTCATGGCTGATATGATGATGATGATGCCTACATCTGATGCAGAACGCCTTCTTTTATTATGCACAGCGAACGTAAAGTTCTACTTCCAGGGAACTGGCTATACACAAATCGATGGTGTTGCTATGGGCAGTCCACTCGGTCCGCTACTAGCCGATATTTTCGTTGCCCACCTGGAGCAGAACGCAGACGCTATTATCAGTCAGGTTGGAAACCTGGTTTTTCTCTTTATTCGGTTTGTTCTATCCTTTAGAAGCCGCTGCATAGATACTTGTAAACCTAGAATGTGACAGAGACAAGACCATTACCTATATGGTTGTGATGTGTTGTTGGCGTACCATTTTTTGAAATAGGAAATGAGTGTTGACAAGCACCAATCAGCACTTTCGAATATGGACCATACGTGTGTCAGTCCCTTCATTTTTTCGTTTTGATAAAATGCTTGGGGAATATGGTCCGCGTCTGGAACTGCATTGTGTTTCGACGATTTACGACCCCAAACGACTTAAGCCACCGGCGGAGGGTCGTCCGGAATGCCGTAAGAAAAAGAAACACTACGTCCGTCGTGCATCGCTAGGGTAACTGTTGCAGACCGGCTGAGCTGTTCCCCAAAATGCCCAGCCTATATATCAAATCGTCGCGATGGGCGGTCGATTTGTGAGCCATTTTTATCCTGGACAGTTCCATCAACACCTCATTGAACAGCCAGTGTGACCATTGATCTGAGTGGTGTTTAGCACTCGACTATTCCTTGAAAACTCCCTGTTCCATCTCGCTTGGTCTAGTGAGCTCCACTATGAGACGTTTAGTGTGACTGCTGATGCTTGGAAGAAACCGCAAGAAGGGCATGCGATGGTGTGATCATGGGTTGTGAAAGCCTCCACCACCCAGCTGAGCAGGATTGATAGATATCGCCTACGTCGTTGGGGAATTCGCGACTATCTATGCCACTAGTTGGAAGCACTCTCTGATACGGCTTTGTGTCGCAGCCACTGGGGAGCCTGCATCCATCATCATCATCATCATAGCAGCCATGAGCCTGACCAAAAGGTACTGTGGTTCGGGCTGCCGCTCACCTTAACAGTGACGTGGAATATCCTCGAGGAAAACGTTACTAAGCGGGAGAAATAGAAATGATGTGGATGCAGGTACGCCATTGACTGCGACACACCGCCATCTCGGATAGCGTCTCTAACCAGCGGTTTGAGTGATCACGAGGACCCCATCCAGGCAGGCGACACCTACCCACTTTACTCAGTGGAGCAGTCAGAGTTTTCACCGATCGTGAGCACGTTGTTGCTTGACCTCTACCAGACCCAGCTATTTGTGGTCTCAGTAGTAGCCCCAGTAGTAAACGCTCAGCTGGCATGCGGAGTACGTGACCTAACCATCGCAGGCTGTGCAACGTGAGTAGTTGACCGATCGATCGCGCATCCCGAGCGTTCCGGAATACGCGCCGGCGAACTGCCGTATTGCTCACGCGATCAGTCCACTTAATGTGGGCTAACTGGCGGAGACAACGATGGTCAAATACAGCAAGCTCTGTTGATATCTTCCTTGCGAACAGGCCACGTTTCCGGACCATAGAACGAACGTAAGTTACACAAATTGTATATACCCTTTCTTACAGCGATAGGTGAACAACTTTTCGGCGCCACAAATTACTCAGGCTGGCAAAAGCAACTCGTGCCGTCGAAGCCTGACTATTACTGCTACCTCGACGAGGTGGTCGGGCTTGTGTGCTGTTTTGATCCGGCGGGCTATGCTGACTAGGACTCCGGTCCTTCCAGGTTCAACCCTGTCAGACAGGCCAAAGGGGAGCAGCCAGACGAAAAGCAGTTACACTCATAGGATTGTATGTCGCACTACTGACCGCGTAGGAGTGCTTAGGTAGTGAGGCACGATCCTATGGGCATACAGCAGAACTATTTTTATAGTTGCGGCACTGCTGTCTTCCGTATCAGGAAGAAGGGGGTTAGAAAAGGTACCCTCAACAAAAGCACTCCGATCGCCCAACGGTTGACCGTGACCGCCGGCGTATTATCCAATACGGTCGAAAAACATCAATTTTCCGCGGCATAAACGACCGGGAAGTATCAGAAGTTATCGCTCTCCCGACAGTGACATTATTAACCCAATACGACTTTCTCCTACTGTTTTACCCCCCATTTCTTCCGCCTTCCATGTGCCTTCGGGCGATAATTGTTTTCTAAGGCCAAGACAACCGGTAAACATTGGCGCCTTCAATGTCCGCACTCTCCGACAAGTCGGTCAGCAAGCTGCTCTGGCTAGTACTCTCTCAAGTCTGGAGCTTGATGTGTGCTGCGTGTCGGAGACGCGAGTCTACGATTCTAGCACCGTTATTCACTTGAGCTCACCTCTAGATAACTGTCGATTCAAGCGCTTCTCTCAGGGTTTCTGGTGACGCCGAAGCTGAATCTCGTGGTCAAGCTGGAGTGGGAATCGCACTGAGTTCCAGAGCAGAGCAATGTTTGCTCGATTGGATCCCAGTGAACAGTCGCTTGTGCGCTGTCAGACTCAATACATCGGTAAAAGTCTGTCGACGCAAATCAGAAAGACGTTGTGTATTCATTATATCGGCGTACGCTCCAACAGACAGCTGTTCGGATGATACCAAGGATGCGTTCTACGACGCCCTCGTTGACCTGAAGCAAACTAAACACTCAGACATCATCATACTAGCGGGCGATTTGAATGCCCAGCTTGGTCGGCTTTCCCCGGACGAGAAGCGGCTGGGAGGTGTTTGGTGTCCGGACACAACGCACTGACAGTGGTGAAAGACTTGCAGTTGTGTACATCCCACTGTATCCGCAAACTTGTTGACCGTCGTGTTTCGTGAAACTCGACTGTTTTTGTTTGTTTATTTCCCACCTCTCCCTTTAATTCCGTATACGTTCATGCGTATTTGTTACTCTGCAACTTCGTGGATCATTTTCTGTACGATCGGTAGCCGGAGCTGTTGTACCCACAGGTACGTGATGATGACCTGAAAATTGTCTTCTATTTTCGCTATTCAAGAAGCGTCAACGTTAGCTTAATCCATCTTTTAGCCATTTATCTATGCATGGATAAAGCTATACGTATAGGCAACTAATACGCGTAAATGTTTTGTTACCACTTTGAATACTACTGCCTGATTGTGCTTAGGGTACAGTATCTGATTCCCACTACAGACCTCGGACTGGAGGAACAAGAGGATGAGGAGCCTGTTCCCCTTCCTAACGTCAACGCTGGTATACTGCGCAAAGTTATTCAGTGGTGTACTTATCACCGAGATGATCCACCACCACAGGAAGACGATGAGAACAAGGAACGCCGTACCGATGATATACCCAGTTGGGATCAAGAGTTTTTACGAGTGGACCAAGGAACTTTGTTTGAACTTATGCTGGCGGCTAACTACTTGGATATCAAAGGCCTGTTGGACGTCTGTTGTAAAACTGTCGCCAATATGATCAAAGGCAAAACTCCGGAAGAAATTAGAAAAACGTTCAATATTAAATGTGACTTCACTCCACAAGAGGAAGAACAGGTCAGTGTTCGCTTGAAGCTATCGGCACAGTTGTTTCCTATTGTCCTATACTAGATTGTTTGATGTCAGATGTCTGTGTGAGATATGTATTCTCACATTGTAGCTTAATGTTGTGTGTAATCTTACTTATAAGTTTAGACCGCTCATCATTTGTGGGTTATCCGCACCAAATTTAGTGCGGATGAATTCAACGAGTTTGGGCGTCGTTTTTAACATGTTATTGATAAATGGGTTGCAATGCCAGCTACATTGGAGAGACAAGCAGACAACTGAAAGTACGTGTTGCCGAACACAAGAGGCACACGAGGTTTCCTCCTAAAGACGCATATCAACTTCAGAAGCTAGAGAAGGATTCGGCCATCGCACTACATGCACTGTCAGAGAATCACAACGTAAGTTTTGATCAAGCTCGAGTGATTCACAAGGGTCTGCCTTCCCATGCGGAGCGCTGCTGCGCTGAAGCTCTCACCATTTACACACAACACGCTTGTGTTAATCGCAATGATAGCAAACCTCTGCAGTTCAGATGCAACGCAGATTGACCTAACCACGGCAAATCCCACGTGACCTCTGTTCCTTTGTTAATGTGATTTCGATTACAACACTCCTGAGGAAGGCCACCCGAGGTGGTTGAAACGTAGAGTATTACAACTTGCTCATAACGTTGTGTTATTCTCAATCCATTTATCAATTCATCAGTTTCTACCACAAAATTCTTTTGAAAGTCTGGTAAGCCCAGTTGTGTTTAATCCTCAAGGCGCTTCTCGTGTTTATACAGCTTTTCTTTCCCAACCCCATCTGTTTCTGCACAAGCGGAATGTGATCGGATGATAATTTGATGTAGATTTCATCGTTGTTTAATATATTATCTACGCGCGAGGTAACCTGCCGGTGAGTATTCTGGTAACCATATTTGCCTTGCATACTTAGTTTTAGGTCTAAAGGTGCTTTTCCTATACATCAGATCGATAAGTTGCTTCAAGCTCTTCAGAAGGGGAATGTGTAGCATTTTCACAACCACTTCTTTAATAAACACCAGTTGAGTTAATGATTTTACTATTATTTTACAAAAATGTCTAGATTAATGAAAAACCGTGCTGTGTGAGGAACATGAAAGGACTGTAGGCTCGGTTATGGACACAGATTTGAAACGGAACGAAGATGGTCAGAATCTGGCGAAAATTTGAAGACAAATGACTTGCTTTAAAATAATGAAACAGTAACTTCAATGGGACCGGACCAGAGGATACCTCCGCCTCTTGACAAAGGTCCCATGGATTCAGAATGAAGTTTACAATCTTCATGGCCAAAAGTACATGACGAATTACAGGAGAGCAAGCAGTGAGGAGTACGCATGCATTCTCTTGACAGAGGGTAGTATTATACGAGATTGAAATGACTTTAGGCGTGAAACAGATGAGTTTTCTCACCTTAGTAGAAACATTGTTGACAGGATTTGCCCACGTCAAATTGTGACTTGGCGTAACGTGTACATATTCAACTAAATAAGACCTAATGAATTGCTTGTTTGCAACTTTTACTGAGAACACTGACCAGAAAGCCGCTGATAGTTAGTACCCTTAAAGAGATCGATATATTTGGACGCTTTGAGCGTTAAATTAACTAGCCAATTTTGTCAGGTCATACTGCAGGGTGAGATGGAAAAGTTGTTCCCGAATTTTGAACGCCGAATCCGTCGTTATCAGTATACCTCGATAGAAACGAATCCTTGGGCACGGGCATATGGCTCACCTAAAATGGAAAAAAGGTGGGATGAGAACTGCACCTGTGTCGCTTTACAGCGAGAAGCATCTTATGTTGTAACAATTCGAGACATTAGAAGCCAATATCTTTTGTTACGATTCTGATCAACTTCACGAATTTCCAATTCTGTTTTACTCATGTTTTTGTCCTTGGTCTGTCATCGTCGTCAACAGAGGTATATTAGTGGTTGCTATCCATGCCCAACTGCTACACATTCATTAATTTAAAAAATGAAAGTCCTTGCTTTTAAAGATAAAATAAGGGGTTGGGATAGAGCTTAATACACAAAGCTGTTGTGTTAGGCTCAATTACTCGATACCACCCGATACCGATAATCGATATCTACCTATCACTGTATAAGCTGAAATCGTTTTCTCTCTCCTTGGAATGTGGAAACTATTCGAGGCAAAGCTACGCAGAATGTCTGAGTTAACACATTTTGCTGTTCTTAGCTTGTTTGACCAAACAGTTGCAGACTATCGGTTACCTTTTTAAAATGGATTTTGTACATTTGAAATTCACTTGTAAACTACTGAGGTTCGCCGGGATTTACCCTGTAAAGAGTGACTAATGTCATAGAGTGTTGCCCGTTCTATGCGTTACGGGTTAATTTGCCACAATTTGGTATCTTGTGTTGTGCCATCATAGATTTTGAATTCAACGGTACGCAGTTCTGAAAAGGAAAGCGCCATGCTCTATTGAAGTGTGATATATTTCACCAGAAGTGGCGTAAGTGTGCAGCGGTTTGTGCTGACAATCGAATATTTTTCTCACCTTCATTATTCGAACCTTGCTTGACCAACATTTGTCAACAAATAATGTTCTAACCACGTCATGTCAGGTGACGCCGTTACATCACTATGCTTTGCTGTGCTGTTTGCTCCAATATCGCCTTTGCGTAAAAGTGGATTGGCTAACTGGCGGCTAGAAGGACGGATAGTCAGATGCATGTCAGGTTGCATCAGCGACTGTCCGTCAGGAAAAATGAAGTTAATGTCAGGTGAAGAATTGTGCAGGCGGTCCCTAATTTTATCGTCATCAACTACCTTGTTGTGTCTTTGGTTTTCCCGTGTACTCGTGTTTTATCGAAACTGTTCATGTAGCCATAGTTTGTTCGAGGGCAATGTCAGTCATTCAGTAGCTATCATACTCTTGACTGCTGAACTGTAAATTTACAGCTTTTGATGGTTGCAACACGGTAACTTCACACACTGTTTCGGAGTGCAGGCAACATCGGTGGACAATTAATTGATCCTCAAAATGCATGCGAGTTCATATCCCGGCTAGCACAACTGGTCATGTAGCAAAAAAATAACATCCCTGCTGGTTCGCTTTCTGGCTGTCTTCTGATTGCTCTACGGGTTTATAGCGAGTGTTTTTCGGCTTATTTGTGATATCCTCTTCCATAAATACAACCGAAAAATATTCTGGAAAACTATAAGACTGCTTTGATTGCGTAGGTTTAGTGTTAGATAGTGAAGTTATAGAGGTTGGCCAATTTGTTTACGTATAGAGACTGAAGTATAAGCTCATATATCCAGGGCTAGGGCACCTGTCGCAACAGACGGCATCTCTCGAAAACTTAGGTATCGCGTATGTAAGGTGACCGTGAGGGCTATCCTAGTTTACGGACGCGAAATTTGGCCACTCAGAGTAGAAGACGCTAGCCTTCTTGACACATTTGATCACCGAAGTGCGCGTTCAATCGATCGCGTGTTGTCATCGGGTAAGCAGCGGAGGGGTTAGGAAGGAGATATTTAGTTATGAATGTCAAGCGAGATTCTTTGTTCAATCTTTACGTTTACACAGGCTTAGAGGGTTATACCATGTATCATGGATGTCAGTTAATCATCTTCCACACGGAGCAGTGCTGATGTTGCAGCCGACTGGATTGAAGTATGAGGTGGACCGATGATGACGGTGTAGAGGAGTAGTCGTTCTCCAAAGAAGTAACCATTGTAGGTGAAGTTGTTCCCCCGGGCTGGTACCTTCACGACTCACAAAGTAGGTGGTTAATGACCTTAGGTAAGACATCGTCTACTTGGGCTAAATGGCGTGATTGTTGCCACAGTTTGGCCGTGCTGTATATGGAATGAGTGCGAGACAGTGAAAACCGTAGTGACACGTTACTTTCATTTACAGGCCGATTGTTTGTTTAAAGCATGTACACACCCTGATGTTGAATGTTCGAGCCTAGACATAATTGTAGTATTTATATCCTGTTCTCTCCATTTTGTCCACAGTTATGCATCAGCACAAATCGCTGATGTATTCCTGTCTTTGGTGATGATGGTGAGGTATCTTTCATGAGGAGCCGTAAAGTGATCGGAATGTGACGAAACGAAGAGGTAACTCGAACTACTTTTCTTAGCTGACCGACATGCTACCAGGAATAGTTTAGTTTGTGAAATGTAGCTAACTAATTATCACTCAGAATCAAACTGAAGTGAACTGGAGCCCTCCCCGTGCTTTAGCTATACTCGTCCGATTCACCTAGCCGCTGATGCAAAACCATCTCGAAGTATGGCACGATAATAGCCAGAGAAAAAGTGGAACATTGTAATAATAGAATGTATCTGAGTAGGTATGAAATACAAGCCTTTGCTTGCCTTCTGTTAGTCGTTTTTCGATGTCCATAGATCCTCTAACATGGTACAAAAAAAAACACAACGATGCTTATCACGTGTTGAATATCTCGATCAGGGACGGGACGCAGCGATATTCGCAAATTGCACGAAAACCAGAGCGCAAATATGGGAACCAACTCTCGCAACTTAGATCCCCCCAACAAGTAAGGAAAAAGACGGCCTTCAAAGGAAATAATGATGTACGGTCGTTATATTCGTAAGTTTTGAGTGACCCTGAGACCATGACTCAGCGGACCAATCAGGGGCAAGCGTCACTCGTGAATTTCGAAGAAAATGGTGGGCATTTAAGTTCCTAAAAATAGCAGATCCAATCGTCTCAACAACTAAGTCGAGTTTATGAGAAAAGTGCCGTTTCCCAACAAACCTAATAGGTTCATCGTTTCCGACTGACGGAAGTACCTTCATCGGGATAGCTACGCGTAAACGTTACCGGGAAAATGCTATGAAGTGGCTTGTTCCCGGCAGTCCTGCAACAGAAGCATGTATGAGGAGAATAGTGAATCAAATGTATGATGTGCGTACACGTCAGCCACTTTCTCTTAAGTTTTATTTTAATCTTTCCTGGATGCAACAGGCAGCGATTGTACATAATTTGTTTTATCGGCTCTGCTGGATGCTTGCTCGAATTCTTTCAAACAAGTCCGTCATATTAATCGTATTCCTCAAAGTATACAAGCCGTTCCACTACAACCTCTAAGTTTGTGGGGTCGGTTATATCATATGCTCCGTAAGTTAAACCGGTGTCACGCCGCTCGCAACCTAACGCTGCAATTCATCTGACTACATAGTAACTAATTGGGATGTGATTTTGGACTTAGCCGAATTGTAACGCTTCTGTGAAGCTAGACTTCCCCCATGTTTTCTCCTCGACGCTTGCACTTGAGATTATCATGGGACAAACAACGATACGTTTCCGTTGGTTATCAAGGGTTAATATACTGAAATAAATTAACTTACCAATAATGATAAGTCTGAGATTGATATACAGCAGATGCATCCTCAATGCGCCGCAGTGCCCTAACCTCTTTTTCAAATCTTCTATTTCGGCGGTTGATTCTGAAGCCTACCGTTACAATAATGTTTCAGACTTCAATTATTGTATGTTGTAACACCGTGTTTGTCCCAGCTACATGTAGGTATTTGGTCAGTATTTATAACCTGCCGTGTGATTGCGATCGGGCCACCAAATACACGTCTTCCTGGCCATCTAGATTGTGTATACAAAGGGATACTTTACACAAAACTCCTATCATCACTGGATACAGAGAGATACTTTACACAACACTCCGATCATCACCGGTAATTTGAAAAGGTTAAAAGAGCCAAGTCGTTGATGTATACTTTTTCACAGTTGCGGGTAATAGTTCGGGACATCTGGTACATTCGCGCTATCTACACCAAGATGCCGAATTGATCATACTTAGCTGGACTGCGCGGTGCCCGTTTAGGATCTTGCACCTACTGGAAGCTGGAAAAATTCAATGCACAATACTGTCGGTACGCTGTATACATCAAGGTTGTGAATTATTCATGGTTGTGTGTGGGCTGAGATACTGCCAGGACGCCCAGACCTAGACAGGAGAACGATTAGGGTTCTCAACCAAAGCCTTTGGCTCAAAAGCCTGTACCGCAAGGCAGCGGTTGGGTGGCAAGTGTACCAGAACTGGTACATTTTTCGGAAAAAGATGCCAACAACCTGGAGGACCAGGAGACTGGTTTGTCAGACCTCTACCCATTGGCCTGCCTGGTATGAGTGACTCTATCGGTGTGGTGATCACACCGTCCAGTTTAGCCCAATAGGTCATCGAGATGCGCAAGCCGTCACACCACGTCAAGGTCCAGTCTCGTTGTGACACTCTTTGCGAACTATGCGGCCGACTGGCGCAAGGTGCGAGGTGGACAGATGATGACCTGGCGTAGACAAATGAAATCGTTCACGAAGGGGTTGGTCACTGTAGGTCGGGTTCGTCTCCCGGGCTGGGGCCCTCGCGACTCACAGAGTCGGTGGCTTGAGACGTTAGGTGAGATGGCGGCTAATCGAGCTCAGTGGCGTGAATGTTGTCGTTGTTTGGCCGAGTTGTCTGTGAAGTGAGTGCACTTAATGACGCGGGGCAGTGAAAGCTGATGACGCCTTACTTTCACTTACAGCTCGGTTGTTTGTTTGCAAGGTGTAGGCGCCTTGATGTTGTATGTTTGAATATAGACGTAGCTATTTTTAGTAGTTAGGTCCACTTCCCCTCCCTCCTCTTCTTTCCCTCCTATATAGGTTTTTTCTTTTTCGTGGTTGTGTGGCAGTTAAGCATCAGTGTGAACCACTGATGTATTGCTGTCTATGATGATGCTGATGTATACATCAAAGGTCTACTGCATGCGCACGTTCTCCTAGTTTTCGTGAACTACAGAAGGATCATGTGAATCCGGAGGAGGCGTCACGAGACCACTTATGCATCCTAGAAGATTACCAAAGGAAAATGCATGCCGCACTTAACTATTTCTGTAAACATTTCGCGGTACTCAATTAAGTTGCCTCTAGATTGTTCCGTGTGCAAAAAGTGTGTAGAAAACGTATAGAAAGTTCACTATCAAAAACCAGAACATTGGAACCAGATGAAGTGAGATATTCATCTAGATGAATTTAATCCCAACTGATTGATTTACAACACAGCCCTCTATACATCGATATCAGCTTTAACCCGATATGCTCCTCCTTGTAAACCCGTACCCCGACTACATTACTTCCGCGTCTCATTGTTTCAGGCTAGATGTTCAACTTTAGCAAACGCAAAGAGCTGCTCTTCTGGTATTCTTAATCGTAACGTGACTATGTAGCCGTGTGCGTCTGCCCTATGTTGTCTCGTTTTGATTTGTCAGTTTACCTTAATTGTTCATCCACCGGTGACAAGCTTACATACTAACTACAGGAACACGAAAATGCGCCACTTTGTTGCCTATATATAACCCTATCCACAATCATTCATACGCGACGGAACACGTAGGCGATGGATCACCGGTTATTACATTTGTCAGCCCAGCTTTGGTCACTTCCCAGCAATCAGTTGCTTCCATACACCTGCGGACAGATGATGACCTGGCGTAGACAAATGAAATCGTTTACGAAGGGGTTGGTCACTGTAGGTCGGGTTCGTCTCCCGGGCTGGGGCCCTCGCGACTCACAGAGTCGGTGGCTTGAGACGTTAGGTGAGATGGCGGCTAATCGAGCTCAGTGGCGTGAATGCTGTCGTTGTTTGGCCGAGTTGTCTGTGAAGTGAGTGCACTTAATGATGCGGGGCAGTGAAAGCCGTAAGGAAGCTGTCTCGCTGATGACGCCTTACTTTCACTTACAGCTCGGTTGTTTGTTTGCAAGGTGTAGGCGCCTTGATGTTGTATGTTTGAATATAGACGTAGCTATTTTAGTAGTTAGGTCCACTTCCCCTCCCCTCCTCTGTTTTCTTCTTTCTTCCTATATAAGTTTTTTTTTTCTTTGTTCTTCGTGGTTGTGTGGCAGTCAAGCATCAGTGTGAACCACTGATGTATTGCTGTCTATGATGATGATGATGATGATGATGATGCGTACGAACAGTCCGTCGCATGATATAAGTAAGCTTGTACGAAGGCTACAAAAAGAGCCAAAAACTAGCCACCTACGATAGTTCTATTAGGCTTGCCTTTTGGCAGCCTACAAACGGTAATTTCCTGATGACCTTTTAGTTATTTTTGCTCTGTGCAATATCGATTTCCACCGTCATTGAAACATGGCCAAAATGGGCACGGATACTGACCAAACTATTACTAGTGTACCAGCAGGGACGTTTCTATAGGAGACAGTTTTTTGCTAATGCGTTCTTGCCGTTTTGTTGATTGCCAACGAATTGCGTTGGATGGTTCATCGGTGGATGCTAGGAATTTTGGAAAAAGCGGCTGTGTGCAGTCATGTTAATGTCGATTAGTGGCACATCCTAAATACGGCATTCTGACCTACCTGTGTTTTGGTCGGTTGAATCACGAAAGTTACCAACGTCAGCGCACTATCAAGTTGTTAAAAGTTGGGCGCAGATTTAACCCCAGGAACACAATCATTTTATATATAGAAATCCGGGCCTCGGCTGGATTGGAACCAGCGACAGAAACAGCTGGCAGAGGTGCTGTACAACCTGAGCTACGAGCTCGCGCCAGAAGCTCAGCAATTTCACATTTGGACCCTACCGACTGTGTAGCGTAGAATTTACGAAGTGATTCAGGAGAGTGACTGTCTAATCTGGATTCTTTAGTCAGTTGACGCCGGAATCCACTCACGCCATTGTTGAACGTTGAAACTGTAGTGCTGTTGGAGCATCAGCACAAAGGAGTTTCATAAAAATCCGTGAATCTACTGGGATTATTACAAGAGGGGTGATGGCTTGTGAACAACCGTCTCGGGTGTTCTTAGATTTTGGTTGTGTTCGGTCTCTGTTTTCATGGTGAGTTCTGTAGTGGACGAAATTCTGGTATGCATTTGGATAGAATCCAGTGAGCTGGATGTTGAGTTTCTTCTTTGCACTAAGTTGATCGAAATGGAGTATGCGGATGATGTCTCGATTGGCCCCTCTGTCAACGACATGTTGTTGATGATGATGATTGGAATTGTGAACCATTTCACTCCCGTAGGTAACATTATCTCGTCAGCTTGTAATATTGTTGATAAGATGGCAGCGAGAGTATGAAAAGCAATTGTTGTCTGTACTCACTTGTTTCATCTGTGACTTCGAAACGACGTTCAGTCGTCGCTGGAAGGAAGAGTATGTAATATTTGTGTGCTTTCTGTTTTGCTCCGTATATCAGAATAATGACCTGTCTGTGACGCAACTGTGTTCAGTCATCGTTGTCCTCACCCGCTAGCCGAAATCAAGTGGGATAGTCGTGTGGGCAACATGACCGTTCACTAGCGCATACTTGGGAACGCTCGGAATACGCGATCATTTGGTTAGCCAACTAAATTGCACAGTCTACGATGGCTAGATCACATACTCCGTATGCTAGCTGAGCGGCTTCCTCACTGAACATTATCTACTGAGATGACAAACAGTTTGCTAAAACTGCGTGGTGGTCAGACAACGACGTGATCACAAATGTACAGCAAAACTATATTTAAAGTTGCAGCACTGTTGTCTTTCGCGTACGGAAGGTAGGAGCAAGAATAGGTACTCACAAAAAAGAGCATTACGATTGACCGCGACCGCCGGCGTATTATCCTGTACGTTCGAAAAATCCGCCCAAATTATCGGAAGTTTGGTACAACTTATATTACATCTACTGCACGCAGCAGTAATCGAAATGAGTCGTCAACCTCTTATTCATTTCGCTTTCCTGCCGAGTAAGTCAGTCTTTTGAGTCCTTGGATCCGGGTAGGGTCCCCCAAGAAATCCCTATATCCCGTTATCTTGTACATCAAGCTGTTGTGTCGGGGGCTTTTGGTGGTTCGTCGAAAAAAACCTATTTCCTTTTGTCAGTTATATCTACCTATTCGTTCGTATCAATCAACGACTGCCGTCGTTTGGCAAATCATTTACTCTTCTTTTTCATTAACTTAGGTCATCATGGCTTTTTATCTATCATTTTATTCAGCTTTGTTGTTGCATTGTTTGATGTGTGTTTTGTTTGTTTTCTAGTCCAACTTCAAACTTTTGTCTTTCCTCCTTATTCTTTCCAGAGCGCAATAACATATACTCCTTTATTGAACTACTTGCATTTTATCCTCAGTATTTTTATCTCAAGTTTAGGTCTTAATATTGGAGTCTCTATCCATTTTTTGAGAGATGAGGGTTTCACTTTCACATTAGCCTGTAAACTGACCAACCAACATTGGCCGGCTCGACACAGAAGTTTCCAACCACTCGCTTTATGATCTTATTCCTTCGGGTTTATACTGGATACGTGGTTTGTGAGGGGAACCACGAATGGTGCAGTGCAAACCGCCCACGGTAAGTGTTATGCGCATGCTTCCTTTGGCTTCGGTGAGAGACTAATCCGAAACGGACGGTACCAACCGTGTGTGTAGGAAAAAACTGTCAGCTTGCACTGAATGTTTATGCATTTGTGAATGTGGGTGTCGTTTCAGAAGAATGGTTGTTGCATTTCTGGTCTGTTTAGTTAATCTCACATTATTGACATACTGCTGACTAACTTGATGGTAAGTCTGGCGCTGAGCTTTCTCAGAACCAGGGCTGGTCGATATGCATGAAATGTTATGTTAGAACCGCGGGCCGTCAGCACCGCTGACCCTGAGTTATCCACTCTTGGGATACGTCGCAAGAAGAGCATTTAAATGGATTAACATTATGTTTACCTCTGTAAATATAGTTGCTGACCAAAAACCGAAAAGACCTGAGCACCATCCTCATATCAGCCATGAGCCTGACCAAAAGGACATTATTTTATTGGACCCATTTCATTATTATATATTCAGACATCAGCCTAAACTTTTAGATGCACACATTTTCCTATGTTGCGAGTTTGGCTCCAGTACAAGGTGAGTGTTGCTCGGTATAGTTTAACCAGATTTCCGATAATTCTTCAGTTAAGCTGACGTGCTGATGCCCAAGGATTTACCGTTCATTGCGCCGCTTTTTTTCACTGTTTCGCTGTCCGACTGTGGATATATTACATTAACCAACGTCCGTTTGTCCCTTTACTTCTTATCAGGTTAAGAAAGAGAATGAATGGTGCGAGGAGAAGTGATACGCATACACGCCGCTACCGGACGCATAGTTTTCCCTCAGCTAGTATTTGAGGGCCGCTTGACTTTTAACAAACCAGCAAAAGAACGTCTTTCTTGTTAACGTGAGCGATCACCCTGTTCACTGTACACACATATATGGGGTGGCTCGCCACTTGCCTATTCCAAACTCTGCGCGTCTTCGCACTGTTTGTCCAGTTGCCGTTTATGGGGTGAATATCCATTCTTTCTCTTACTTGTTCACCTGCGAATAAACCCATTGCTCACATATCACGCTGCTGTTTACCGTTGATTGGTCTTGCGTTTTTTAAAGGTTGTCCACATTTTATCTAGGGGAGCTCGAGATAGCTTGCAATTAATGACAGCTCTCTGACGATATTCATTCTACGTGAGACCCAGTACATCATGCAATAATGATGCAAAAGCTGAAAACCTACCTCCTACGACAACTCACAAACATTACCACAAGTGTTGTTTGTTGTTTCTCTACTATTCTCGGTCTTGAACCAGATAGGTTAAAGAGATTTCGAATACGAATTTTGAAGTGGTGATCGTTTATTCGGACAGTCGGAAAACAAACAACCGGCGATGAACACAGGACAAGCATTATTTAGTGTATTAAAATAGATGATTTAACGATAATCGCTGGACGCCGCTACACTGATCTAAAAGCGTTGTTCGGTTGTCGAAACCAGTCGGGAATGAACATTGAAAGGGGATTTCTTAAACGGATATTTTCATCTGAATGCACCAGACATCTTATGCTTCACAGTTGGTGCGCATCACCGTACTCATTGCGATGATTCGGAGTTCATTTAGATGTGAAATTTCTGGAAACCTCTGTCAACATACACTCAAACTCTCCATTTATGCCCCCCTCTTGGGATTATGGAAAGGTAACTACTTATCAGTGGCAGCTACTTTGGAAATATTCGTTATCTAGTGTGTTTTCTTACAAAATGATAAGTTCTGCTTGCGTGCACCTGGATGTGAAAAAACTAGCATGGGTCTTTATTGGTTGTTGAACGTATACCTCTTACAACCAGAGAATCTTGAACACGACTTAATTTTCCAAGGTTGTCATATAGGCTTGCACTGGTACTGTTTACAATTCATCCAGTGTGTTCATTAATATCCAAGGTTGCTGAAGATTCACAGTCAGCTTGTTTCTGCCTGTTTTTCCATACTGGTAACTAAGTAAATTTTAGTGAGGTCATTTTGCGAAAAACGTCTCAACGTCGACGTGATAAAATTGTAAACACTTTCATCTACCTTGTTAGCTACACCTAATGAGGATGTGATCAGGATGAATACTTTAATGATTTGTCCTCGGAGGCTTCGTCCGTATAAAAATGTGAACTTTCCAATCTTCGTTGGCAGGAAGATTTCAAGTTTCTCGAGAAGGTGAACAATTAGTATGCCTTCGTACGTTATCCTTATGATTTACAAGACCACCGTCAGCTTTCGCCTAATTTGATTCTGAATCTGAACTAAACGGCACAATTGACTCGCAAATGAGTTAGTATCTCATATAGATTGAACATCACCCACAATTGATCGCAGCTGTCGCATTCCCATAGACTTTCCAGTCGGCCCCTTTCGAAAAGAAGCACTAGACTCGAGTTTCGCTCTCATTAGAGCTCGTCAGTAGTGCATATCCTTGCCACTGCCGGGACTAGAACTCCGGCCATGCTTTCATGAGGCAACCGTGTTTACCACTGCGCCATTGACCTCACATTAGGCACGACCGAATTATCATATGTGAACGCTCAACCACTCGCTTGTGAGTAATGATCAGGTTGCCCGATCGTCTCGAGAGGAGACACAGTTACTGTCTGTTAACTCCAATCGATAACCCCGCGATTAGGACTTCCTAGGACAGGTCGAAATCTCCGATCTCATTAAACCTGCTAGGCGATATTTTAGATTACTGGTGAGTAGTCGGGGATTTGGATAATTTTCAAGGGCAGAATACCATTGTTACCCAGTGATGCGCGAACTTTGCTGTCAACTCCAAGATGTTTGCCGATACGAGATGTGTTCGTTGACCCGATTACATAAATGCCGCTCCGTTCTGCCTGTGTGAGTGGCCGGGCACGCACACGAGAATACATAGATGTATTTCAGAGGTAATGTTGGGTTTTGGTGAAAAGCATGACCAGTTGGGCTGCATAGAACGTGCGTCCCATAGCCGCCGTGAGACGGGTTTTCAACAGAGTGGCAATGTCATCACCCTTGTATGGCAAACGGAGGTAGACATTTAGTTTGGAGCTGTTGAACACATCGCGGCGGCCGGCTTTTGTTTGCTGAATTTCTCAACAAATGCCGATGGATAGCCATTTTCTTTCAGCGTGGTTCTCAACAATGACATCTCTTTGGCCAATGTTTCTCTTGAACAGATTCTTCTTGCGCGATAGAACAAAGTTCTCACCAGACCCCGCTTGTACTGGATCGGCACAAAACTGTGAAAGTTCAGGTACTGTCCAGTCCAAGTGTGTTTCCGGTAGACGGACCGCAGTAAGCAACCGTTGTTCTGGCGCTTCATGAGAATATCCAAAAACGCCAAGGTTTCATCCTGCTCGTGCTCAATGGTGAAGCTTATTTTGGAATTCAGCTTGTTCATTGAATCGAGCATACTCGTTGCCATCTCCTTGGTATCGGTAACTATCACACATCATCAACATAACGCCGGTAGAAATGAGCCTGACTGATAACAGCGTCTGCGTTCTGCTCCAGATGGGCAACGAAAATATCGGCTAGTATCGGACCGAGTGGACTGCCCATAGCAACACCATCGATTTGTGTATAGCCAGTTCCCTGGAAGTAGAACTTTACGTTCGCTGTGCATAATAAAAGAAGGCGTTCTGCATCAGATGTAGGCATCATCATCATCATATCAGCCATGAGCCTGACCAAAAGGTACTGTGGCTCGGGCTGCCGCTCACCTCAACAGTGACGTGGAATATCCTAGAAGAAAACGTTACTAAGAAGGTTGAAAATTAATAGAAGTCTAAGCAAAAGAACTAGAAATGGTATGGATGCAGGTACGCCATTGACTGCGACACGCTGCCATCTCGGATAGCGTCTCTAACCAGCGGTTTGAGTGATCACGAGGACCCCATCCAGGCAGGCGACACCTACCCACTTTACTCAGTGGAGCAGTCAGGGTTCTTCATATTTCGTGACCACGTTGTCGCTTGACCACCATGTGGTTTCACCCAACTGTTGGTGGTCTCAGTATATAATGCCCGGTACGGTAAACGCTCAGCTGGCATGCGGAGTACGTGACCTAACCATCGCAGGCTGTGCAACGTGAGTAGTTGACCGATCGATCGCGCATCCCGAGCGTTCCGGAATACGCGCCGGCGAACTGCCGCATTGCTCACGCGATCAGTCCACTTAATGTAGAAATGGTATGGATGCAGGTACGCCATTGACTGCGACACGCTGCCATCTCGGATAGCGTCTCTAACCAGCGGTTTGAGTGATCACGAGGACCCCATCCAGGCAGGCGACACCTACCCACTTTACTCAGTGGAGCAGTCAGGGTTCTTCATATTTCGTGACCACGTTGTCGCTTGACCACCATGTGGTTTCACCCAACTGTTGGTGGTCTCAGTATATAATGCCCGGTACGGTAAACGCTCAGCTGGCATGCGGAGTACGTGACCTAACCATCGCAGGCTGTGCAACGTGAGTAGTTGACCGATCGATCGCGCATCCCGAGCGTTCCGGAATACGCGCCGGCGAACTGCCACATTGCTCACGCGATCAGTCCACTTAATGTGGGCTATTTGGCGGAGACAACGATGGTCAAATACAGCAAGCTTGTTGATATCTTCCTTGCGAACAGGCCACGTTTCCGAACCATAGAGCAAAACAGAACGCACACAAGCATTATATACTCTTCCTTTCAGCGACAATCGAACGTCTTTTCGACGCCACAGATGACGCAGGTTGGCAAAGGCAACTCGTGCCTTTGCTATCCTCGTTGATATCTCATCAGCAATATTACAAGCTGACGAGATAGTGCTACCCAAGTAGGTGAAACTGTCCACAGTCTCAAGCGGATTACCTGCAATAAAGAAAGTAGGAGTGGAAATGCCCCAGTCTTGAAGCAACACTTTGAAGGTGCGAAGCGCATTCCATACAAACCAGCCCGGTCACTCACCTTGTTCAGCATGGTCTGCATGTCTTCGGCAGAGGGGCTAAGTAAGACAATGTCGTCCGCATACTCCAGATCGGTCAACCGAGCGCCAGGAAGAAGCTCAACACCAAGTTCACTGGACTCCTCAAGCGCACCCTCCAGAATGTCGTCCATGACAAAATTGAACAAGAAGGGGAAATCGGAACACCACTAGAAGTGATGAACGCCCGAGACAGCTGTCCATAAACCCTCACCCTGCTTGCAGAGTGAGCATACAGTGATCTCAACAGATTCACGTATTTCCCTGGTACTCCCTTGCGAAGAAGACAGTTCCAGAGAACGTTACGAGCAACTGAATCGAAAGCAGCCTTCAGGTCCAAAAAGACCAAGACCGTCGGCTGCCTATAAGAGTGCCGATGTTCCAAGATCCGTCGCAAGGTAAAAATGTGGTCAACGCACCCTCGACCGGATCGGAATCCTGCCTGTTCTTCACGTATCTGGCTTTCTCTGGGTTTAGTGAGCCGACGTAAAATGAGGCCAGTGAGTAACTTGGAGCAACAGATACCAAACTGATGCCTCTGTGGTTGTCACATAGACTTCGGGACCCCTTTTTGAAAACGGGAATTACTGTTGACAAGCACCAATCGCGAGGTACCTCTTCAGTCTCCCAAATCGTCTGGAGGAGTTTAGTCAGTTCTGATATCAACCTTTCCCCGCCATCCTTGAAAAGAGAAGGAGGGATGAGGTCTGGTCCAGGAGCCTTATTACGCTTCAATAATTTGAGCTCTAGGACCACTTCTGCTTCCGACGGAGGGCCGTCTGGAATGCAATAACTGACCATTCGGGTCCCGTCGTCCACATGATCTGGTTGAGGCCAGCTGAACTGTTCTTCAAAATGTTCAGCCCACCTGTCAAGTCGACGCGATTGATTGGTGATAAGTGAACCATCTTTTTCACATATGGTCTCACTTACACCGACTCGACGACCAGTACAACCACGGATCAGGGAAAAGCCTTCCGCCATTCCAAGATAAAAAGGCTCTTTCCATCTCTTTCGACTGTTCGACCAAGTAGTGCTCACGGTCTTTGCGCAAGCTTTTAGTCAGCTTGCGTTTAAGTTCTCGACGGTCGTCATCATATTCAGAACCAGGTGGGATCGAGCGACGCTTGTTCATGAGGTTTATCGACGCGATGGAAATCCAGTTCTGTCGCAACTGAACAGCTCCTTCGGAACATACCTCTTCACAGCATGTTTTCATAGCTGCGGCGATTTGTTCCCAGTGTTCGTTAGGATCTTTCACCTGACTCGAACTGGGCAACTTGTTCACCAACGCCTTCTGGTAAGCGTTCTTTACACCCTCATCGCTCGAATGCCAGTTAATTACTTTGCATTTACGAGCGCATGTCCTCTGGGCAAATGACAAAACAAAACGGGCACGCACAACAGCATGGTCCGAGTCCAGGTGGTTTCCAAAAGGCACGACAGTCCTTAACAGAGTGGCGCCACCTGTAACTGACTGCTATATGATCCAACTGTGTCCACGGCTGAGAAGCACACGGAGGTCTCCATGTAACA
>LOND01028532.1:9576-43837 GCA_014220965.1 Paragonimus kellicotti | reverse complement strand
CCTAATCAATGCGCAAATCCCACTGCAATTGTTTCCAGCACTTTCACTGTTTCACTTTAAGTGTGCTCAATATGTTGTCAATTCATCATCATCATCATCATCATAGATAGCAATACATCGGTGGTTCACCTGAGCTGAGGTATGGGAATAAAGCGCCGACAGTATGTTCACATACTTAGTCGGTACACCCCTACGTTTAAGCGACTCTAAAAGTGTAGATCGGTCCACCGAATCAAACGCACCTTTATAGTCGAGGAATACGGCGATTGTTGGCCGGCGGTACACATGACGCTGCTCCAGAATTTGACGAAGGGTGAAAATGTGATCTATACAACCCCGCCCAGGGCGAAACCCAGCCTGTTCTTCCCTAATGTTTACTTCCCGAACTGCAGTGAGTCGACGAAGTATAATTGATGCTAGAACCCTTGAAATGACTGGGGTCAAACTAATCCCTCTATGGTTTTCGCAAGAGCCCCGGGCTCCTTTCTTAAATATGGGAACTATTATCGAGTGACCCCAGCACGGAGGGATGGTCTCCGTCGTCCACACAAGTTGAAACAACTGAGTCAATGCCTCTACTAACGCCTCCACCTTCTTTGAAAAGTGCCGGCACGAGATCATCTGGGCCAGCAGCCCTATTACGATTGAGAGCCGAAAGGCAATTGCGAACCTCAGTCTCAGTGGGTGGTTCCAAATCTACCGACCAGGGTGCTACATCACAAGTTTGTGGCGGCAACGCAATAGAAGCAGCAGGCCAACTAAATTGACCCTCAAAGTGTTCTGCCCAACGCTCTAACCTTCTGGACTTATTACAGACTAGTGTACCATCTACCTCGCTGATAGCTTCACTGACCGACGGTCGCCTGGGACCGGTGGCGGATCAGCTTAACAGTTACAAAGAACAAAACGGAGAACTCGATGACCCATTGTGGTGAACAACAGCTTGCTATTTAAACGGCGCCTGAACCACCCACTTGATTCGCTCATGATGGCCCACTCAGAGCATGAGTATATTCGGACGGTAGTAATGGTGCCAATGCTGAATTGAGATCTCATTGGTTAACACCGAATCTCCTGTTTAGTGTCCTACGAGAGGTGCACTATTTGCTGAAGTAAGTGGCACCAGGAATAGCCAATGACAAGGCATCGAAAGCATTTAGCATTAGGCCAAACATATTTGGTCCAACAAAGCTATCGGAGAACAGCCCGTAATGGGGTTTGTTTTTGGTTGGCAAACTCGGAGGTAATGAGAAATCACAGAATGAGATGCAAACACGACAGGACAGTGACCAGCCAAAAAAAAGCAAGAAACGATTATATGTGGTTTATAGTCCTCCAGGACCAGCATGTAAACTGATCTGGAGTGTGACGAACTTTACTTAAGCTGTTAACATTTTAAGTTTGATAAAACCTAGACTGCAGTAATTGCGTCAGTCGGGGTTCAAATTCGCAACCACGTGGTCAGTTGACAAAGTATTTACGATTGTATCACAC
Source organism: Paragonimus kellicotti (assembly GCA_014220965.1). NCBI lineage: Eukaryota > Metazoa > Platyhelminthes > Trematoda > Plagiorchiida > Troglotrematidae > Paragonimus > Paragonimus kellicotti. The sequence goes on along the minus strand of LOND01028532.1, from coordinate 42,343 downwards.
AGACCAAGTTCCGATCGAACAGCGCCCTAAATAGCCTGCCACCGAGACTGGGCGGCAAAGATAGCATGGGTCATACTCAAATGAATGGTGATATTCATCCTGTATCAAAAACGAAGCACGGAACCAGCAACAAATATGAAACATGGGATCAAACAAATGCTAACTTGGGTAAAATAATAAAAATTGTCACGTCGCCCGTTCCACTTCTACACTAGTGGGAGTTAGCTATTCCAAGAATTCATCATCATAGACAGCAATACATCAGTGATTCACACTGATGCTTAACTGCCACACAACCACGAAGGGAAAAAACCTATATAGGAAGAGAGAAAGAAAAAGAAGGGGAGGGGACCTAACTACTAAAAATAGCTACGTCTATATTCAAACATACAACATCAAGGTGCCTACACCTTGCAAACAAACAACCGAGCTGTAAGTGAATTGAACCTAGGAGGAAAACTATCTGATGAATGCATTCCCGAAGGCAAAAACAAAAGGCCGAATTGTAACTTTTAAAAAAACGTCCAGGAGGTTTTCGGTTATTACTAGCGCCCGCCTATCTCGGAAGACAATGGCAATTTTATCCTCTGCGAACACAGTGAACCCAGAGCTGATTGAGATTTTGGGATGCCCAGCTGCTGGAGTTGTACGCTGAGCGTCACTAACGTGATTCAAATGAGGCAGAACGAGACATCTGGCATTAGTTTGCCTAAAAACTATGTTAGAAGGGTATCTAAACGACAACTAAAATAGCCTTGTGGGTCCAACCTGAATTTCTATTTGGTTTGTTACCCAGCTCGTTCCTCGTCTTCAGATGTTCACAGGCAGTAGGGCCTTCACACATGATCAGAGCACGCTAACAAGATGACAAATGATAACTACCCGGATCAACCAGTGCTATGTTCAGAGTTCGTAGGTATTAAGAATTAACAGAATTCTTCTCAGCGTCAATCAGTGATCCAAGGGAAGGCACAAATCTGTTACTAGCTAGGCTACTTGAGTACCATCATCATCATCATCATAGACAGCAATACATCAGTGGTTCACACTGATGCTTGACTGCCACACAACCACGAAGAACAAAGAAAAAAAGAAAAAACTTATATAGGAAGAAAGAAAAAAGAGGAGGGGAGGGGAAGTGGACCTAACTACTAAAAATAGCTACGTCTATATTCAAACATACAACATCAAGGCGCCTACACCTTGCAAACAAACAACCGAGCTGTGAGTGAAAGTAAGGCGTCATCAGCAAGACAGCTTCCTTACGGCTTTCACTGCCCCGCATCATTAAGTGCACTCACTTCACAGACAACTCGGCCAAACAACGACACATTCACGCCACTGAGCTCGATTAGCCGCCATCTCACCTAACGTCTCAAGCCACCGACTCTGTGAGTCGCGGGCCCCAACCCGACCTACAGTGCCAACCCCTTCGTGAACGAGACTGTGTCCAACCGGTGTTGGGAAAAGGCACTTTTTCCCAAAAATTGGTGTTGGCGCCGTGATCTCTCACGTCTTCCCCGACGGATCTGAGAAAGCTGTTATGCACGCTGCACGCACTCTTACAGAGGCAGAGAAGAATTATGGTCAAGTTGAGAAGGAAGCTTTGGCACTCATCTTCGCGGTGAAAAAGTTTCACAAGATGATCTACGGCCGCCACTTTACCCTTCTAACGGACCACAAGCCACTTCTTTCCATCTTCGGTTCAAAGAAGGGCATACCTGTATACTCTGCCAGCCGACTGCAGCGCTGGGCCACCATCCTCGTCAACTATGACTTCGACATCTGCTATCGTCGAACTGAGGATTTCGGCCAGGCTGACGCCCTTTCGCGACTCATCAGCAACCAGCATCCCGTTGAAGAAGACAGTGATCGCCGCTGTATCCATCGAGAACGATGTACGCCAAACACTTCTCGATGCCATTCGTGCAACTCCAACTACGGCATCTGAGGTCAAACTCGCTTCCAAAACTGACCGCGTGCTGCAACAGGCAATCACATACGTCCAAACCAGATGGCCATCAACTCCACCATCCGGTGAACTGCGCCAGCTCTATCAACGACGCGAATCCCTCTCAGTCGTCGACTCCTGTCTGATGTTCGCTGACCGCGTCGTCATTCCGTCCTCGCTGCGCCAATCTGTTCTCAGACAGTTTCATTCCGGACACCCTGGTGCGGGACGTATGAAAGCGATCGCCAGGAGCTACGTCTACTGGCCTGGCCTCGACAACCAGATTGAAGATCTGGTTAAGCAATGCAGCCGCTGCCGCGAAGCCGCCAAAAACCCGCCGCGCGTCGAGCCTCAGCCATGGAAGCAACCCGAACATCCGTGGTCACGCCTCCATGTGGATTTTGCAGGACCCATTGACGGTATGGTATACCTCATCCTGGTGGATGCATATTCCAAGTGGCCTGAGATCGTCCCACTGACGCACGCCACAACCTCAGCCACAATCAACAACCTTCGACGGATTTTCAGCCAACATGGCCTGCCGGAGACGCTTGTTTCGGACAACGGATCGCAGTTTACCTCGGTCCAGTTCAAGGAGTTCTGCATCCAGAACAACATCCGTCATCTGCATTCACCACCATACCACCCTCAATCCAATGGTCAAGTCGAACGTTTCGTCGACACTTTCAAGAGAGCCCTTATGAAGTCTCGCGGGGAGGGACCGACGGAAGAAGTGCTGCAAAGGTTCTTGCTCACTTACCGAACCACCCCGAATCCGGCGACTCCCAATGGACTCTCGCCTGCAGAAGCTCTCATGGGACGCAAGCTGAGGACGAAATTCGACGCGATGATTCCAGTGGAAAAACGCCCGGGAGAAGGCACTTTTTCCCAAAAATTCGCCATACTTGCCGAGAAAAATGGATTTTCCATTTTTGGAGAATTTGAACGCCCGCCAGAATTCTCGAACGTCCGAGAAGCTACGCTCACCTCTGATTGGTCCGTTGGGTGGCCTAGGCGCAAGGTCACCCGAAACCTATAAATACAGACGTTGTAAATCGGTATTTTGCCTTCTGGCTGGGCAGCAAATAAAGCTCGTTTGAAGGCCGTCTTTTTCCTTACTTGTTGGGGGGATCTAAGTTGCGAGAGTTGGGTTCCGATATTTGTGCTCTGGTTTTCGTGCAATTTGGCAATATCGTTGCGTTCGTTCGTGATAGAGATACTGCTCGTGGTCTTTGTGTTTGTTCTTGTCTTTCTCTATCAGGGGGTCGTAACAGCCGGCCAATGCTAGTTAGCCAATTAATTGGCTAGTAGGAAGCTGAAACCCTCATCTCTTTGAAAATAAACAGAGACTCTAATGGTAAGACCTAAACTGGAAAGAATATTATTGAATGTATAATGCCAGAAGTGGTTCAATATACGAGTACATGTTGGTGCACTCTAGAGTGGATGAGGAATAAGAACGAAATTCAAGATTGGATATATATATATATATATGACAGAAAATCACAGGGAGTGTCAAACGTTGCACAATACGAGAAGAAAGTGGTGTAAGATGAAAAGAAGGAAGATGTAAAGTGATGAGAAAAAAATTACACCGATGCACACAGATAACCACAACACGATCGCCGCTGACTTCTATTCTTCGCCATATCAGAAAGCGACCTCAATCAAAGGTGTTCATTGTCCCAGTCAGAGAGCCGGGAAGTGCCCTACTGAAGCATGATTCACAGTGAGCACCTTCATACCCCGAACCCAAGTCATGCGCAGACCACCAGTCTGGCGCTTACAGTTCAGTCCACCACTCGTAAACAAGGCACAGTGTGACAGGCTGTGAGTTGGCATTTGTAAAATGTGGTCAAGCCTGTCACATGGGACTAGTATGCTTAAGGATCGTTAGAGTTTATCCGTTCGGAAGACACGTCGGCGAACTTCGTTATTGCTGACACGGTGTTCTACCACATGCCACTAATGCTTCGGAAACACCGATGGTCGAAAACGGACATTCTGTGAACATCCTCCGTGCGAATGGACCAGGTTTCGTCGCCGTGCAATAGTGGCACTGCACACTTAACCTATCACACTACCACTAAGATCTTGCCGATGCCACTGATGACGTAAGGTGGCAAACGTTATTCGAATGTTTGCTGTTCCATTTATAATGTCATCAGATATTCCATCAATGTTGATACAATCCCCAAGGTACATAAAATGTTCGACTGTTTCCAACCACACACCACCAAAAGTGAGCGCAGGCAGAGTCCTGCCAATCTTGCAACAACACCCTGCACTTAGTAGGTGCAAAAGCCGTACCAAAATGGAAGAACTGAAGCCTGTTTAAAGTTTTTCGGGCTTCTTGTGAGTCCTCATAGAATAGAGCGATATCGTCTGCATAATCTGTCTCCAGGTCGAGTGCCTGGGAATGACTCCATACTATCATACTCGCAGCTTGTTAGGGCACACTCTAGGATCTCGCCTACTGCAAATTTGAGTAGGAAGGCTGGGCAACCTTGTCGCACCCTAGTTGAGATGATAAAGGTCAGTGATACGTTGCCATAAGCCCTAACCCTGTCCGAAATCTGACAGTAAATTGCTTTCAGGATGTTCACATACTTCTCAGGCACACACCCTCTCTCGATAGACAGTCCCAGAATACACCTCTGCCAACTGATTTGAAGGCCACTGTGATGTCCAAGAAGACAGCTGTTGGCCTTCTATATGAATGGCAGAATTCAAGCATCTGGCGAAGTGTGAAGATGTGACAAGTGCAGCCACGGCCAGAGTGAAGCCCATCTTGCTCCTCGGGGATGTCATGTCCGCGCGTTTCGCTTAGTCTGCAAAACACAGTGGCTGCGAGCAGTTTTGACGCACTGGGAATCAGGCAAATCCTTCTGAGTTGCATACGAAATCCATGGTCCCGTTTGAAAATGGGATGAGGTCAGCCAAAATCCAGTCATTTGGAACAACTTCACTGATCCAGGGTTTCTAGAGCAGAGCCGTCAGCTCTCTAACTAAGGCTAGATCCCCATCTACAGAAAGGATACGAGAGAATTCGACTGGGCAGGGCGCCTTGTGGCGTTTAAGAAACTTGATACCGAGAAAGACTTCTGTTTTCGAAGACAGAGAAACACAAACAGACCAACTATGAGAACAGGCAAAGATAGAAGGCGCAGTTGGGCTGTTGTTCGAAGTGTTCAGCTCATCGTCCTAAATTTCGTTGCAAGTTCACCACTGGCTTAACAGGATACCTTGCTTACACCTGGCTTCCTGTTACCAGTTGCTCGGATGAGATGGAAAAGTTTTCGAGAGTTCCCGGTAGCAGCGGTTGTTTCACTTTGACAGCGCGTTGTGTCCACAAGGCCTCGCGATTCTTTCACAGTTGCAAACTGATCACCAAACAAAGATTGCAGGTCCAAGTTGTCTAGTCGGTCACACGGACGACACATGCTTAAGCATAGTAGATTTTACAAACCAAGCGGTACTGCATAACGTATGATGCAAGCCACATTCTAATAACTCATCGTCCGACGGACCAAGCGAAATTCGTTGGTGGTCACCACATCCGACGAAGAGGAAAGGATAGCGGTGTTTGATCCTGAAGTTACCTGGGCGCCCTCACAAGACGAGTAACAAAAAAGCATTGATAACGGACTAACAGTACGGGTAGAAAGTTTCTATGAAAAAACCAACCCGTTTCCCAGACGCTATAATGACCAAGTGTATGAAGGGACGAGATTTCCGCATCAATACAAAAAAACTTGTCTATCAGCTGTCGATCAAGGGAACAGTCACGCCGCAGAATGGAATGTGCAAACTGCAGCTTGTATTTTGCCTACTACGAACACAAACGACCGTGGTGAGCCCCGAGATACTTAATCCTATTGGCCAATACTTCTAAATTAACTTTCGCCCATCCATGAAAACTGAACTCACTGAGGTGGTTGTTAGAAGGCAAATAGCTCGACGAATAAATTGTGTAATCGAGCGTCCAGGGTTAACAGATCTCGGAAACTCAGGCACGTGTAGCTCGTATCAAGACAGAACCCCCCACAAACTTTCCTACTAAGGATAATACTCAGATGATGCGCATCCACCGTACCAGTGAAACTAAGTACAAAACGAAAGATTCTGGTTAGAGATTGACGGTTTTGTTGCATGAATGGGGTATAATATATCTCGAAAACAAGTGAGAGCGTGAGATGGAAGTACTGTCACAACGTTAATGTGGGATCCAAACGGAACTCGGTGCGATTGTACATAAATCAAATGCGATATGGAGAGCTGTGTCCATGTGTGTTGAAACGAACTAGCAAGTACATATACAAATAGTAGTAATATTACTGCACCATCCGAAGAGATTTCCCGTCTCATGGTTATCAGAACTAACATAATTCCATAAACCGTGAAGGCCGATTTTACGTTTAGAGAATAAACCTTAAACTACGACAGAGAAAACTGCTGTAACACACTTAGAGAATACATATAGATAGGTACACACGCACGTAAGTAGATAAACATGAATGAACTACGCAAAAGTGATGTGCTGAATCTTGAAAGCCACCTTGAGCAGGCACACAGCCTTGAGGAGTTGAATAGGAAAGATGATGGAAGGGATAATGTTGAACAGAACGTCCCCGCCAGCATGCGCACAATAGTAAGTGAACAGTTTTTGGTGGGGACTGTGATGAACTCTGGGTTGAGGTAAAAGAAGGTTGTGTTTATGTAAACGGCGAAAAATCCATGACAATCGCGGAGATCACAAATGATAAGGTCTAATGGAATGGGCGAGCACGTGAAATGGTTGACAGCAAATGGAGGTTTAGAAAACAACAAGACTATCTGGTAACCAAAAGGAGCTACAGAGAAATAAATGATTAACCTAAGATAGATAAACATGCAAAAATCAATTATCCAATCAACAGGGTCTAGGAAAGGGACGAAAACCAAAATCAGAAACAATCCAGGACTTGCAGAACAATAGACAGGAATTGAAAATTTGGCGCAAAAAAGACATCACGTATGTACAGATGACTAGGACCTGAACACAATGAGAACAGGGTAAAAGTCAAAATTGCACATTTCGGAGGCACCGGAAGTGCCCGGTTGAATGGCGAAAAGTGATTTGTTCATAAGGAACAATTCTGGTTGGATATAAGAGAAAGAACATCAGGTCGATCATGGTATGGTTCACCTACGGAATCAGAAAAGGTGGGAAAACGCATTGATCCACCGACGAAAGGCTGTGGCGAAGTAAAAAGAACGGTCGAGTAGCAACCGGAATAGGTCACATCAGAGGTGTACCGAGTCAAGTCACGGGATAGTATGGTTTATTGATCTATTCCTGTGTCAGGTACGGAGATGGGAGGAGCAGAACAGTTCGTTACCGTGGCTAGATCGGCCGGGCTGGGAGTATTTCCCCGACTGGTCGCCGGGTTTTCCTCTTCTTGATCGGAGGTAGCAGCACTGATGGGAATAGGGCGCTGTGTCATGTTCTGTTGAGATTGTTGGGGGCTCAGTAGATGCGGCGGTTTCCCACGTTGTTTCGATTTGTTTCGACCAAACAGATTGGCAAAAACATTGCGTTTTTTGCCAGCGCCCTTTGAACTGTTATTCCCAGCACACTCTGCGGACAACGAATCTGGTCCGTAAGCATACTAAAACGGAAACAAAGGACGGATGCAGAGGAACTAACAACAATGCGCTCCAATATACAAGATGACGCTAGGCAGACTCCTCCCTCCAAAAAAGCCGTGTAACACGCGTTCCTGTGTTTGTAGTTGGGGGAAAACCGAATTGGCAGAAACAGCGGTAAACGGGGAGCTGCGGTGAAAACCTTATCCACTAATCAACCATTAAATCCATGAAGTAAACAACAATGTAACAGGTGAGCAATCCGACGTTCGGTTGTCAAACCTAACAATGGATTGGACGAACAGTTGTACTAACGTCCGTCTACATCCTTTGTTCATCACTTGGCAAATCGGAATACAGCTTGTGACATTCCATGCCAACTTGTGGAGGATAATGACAGATTAGGGGCTAGACAGGCAGAATTTCGTACATGCGTTTCTATTTTATCTAAAGCATAACTGCTTGCTATTGCCCGAAAGTAGCCTGATGCACAGTACGAAAGAAGTTTGGGTTTATGGTGTGATTACTATAAATAAGTCGATAGAGAAGCGTACGGTATGGAACAAGGGACGTTTGGCTAGTAGACAGCTACGAATGTACACAATAATTCACGGGAATGTACCTCTAACAAAAGTAATACGCTCACAACCAAATCAGAGGGAAGTCAAAAACTTGGACGGGGACCCTGAGAGCAACCACGCTATTGATGAGAACGGTTATATGTAAAATGTAGGTTATGTGGCGGAAATGAAGAAAGTGTGTACAACAACGAGCCAAATTGTGACAGCGGTGCAACAGATAAACAGATCACAGTTTAACGGCCACTAGATTCGTACCTGCGCTAAATCTAAGAGAGACATCGTTGGGGACCTCCGGTTTGCACAATAATCATGAAGGTGGATTACATCAATATTAAAGATGCACTTTTTATACACAGTAATCGAATATAAAAATGATCAATTACCTAGATGATGGAATGTCTTAGTGGGTATTGTAGTTTCGTCATGTCAAAAAAGAGTAAGATGCCGAATGAGTAACGCACTAATTGTAGGCTGACATACGGTAACAAATACACATTCAGTAGATGGATTTGATGTATGAAAGGAAAGGTGTAAATACAGAAGAGGATAAAAACCAGAAGGAACAAATTTGTCGCGAGCGTCCAGGTGAAACCTGACAACAAAGATGAACGTTTCATGCCGCCAACCGTACAGGGAAAGATCATAGGCCTCGAGGGTGGTTGCCAAACATTTAAAAGGAAGCATGTAAAAACAACAGGTAAACAGCACAGCCGAAATGAAACAATACGAACGTTCACAAACTTTGTAAACGGTTTCCAAAGAACTGACAACGAGTTTAATCGTTTAGCATAATATATCAAGTGTCAAACTTGTTCACTGTTATCATAAATGAAATCATGGATGACTGTCTGAAGTATTTGTGGGAACCAAACACTCACATCTCACTCAGTGGGAATGTGACCGAGTCTTCTCGGTTGTTTAACAAGTTCTATAAGATGCATCCATTGTTTCCTGCTCTATACAGTCTCTTGAGAAGCACTTCACATTTTCGAAGTGAAAAATGATGCTTCAGCGCTGCGACAATAGCGCTAATCATGACTTAGACAATGCAGTATTAGAAGTTGAACAGTTCATGCATTTTGGAACCTGTATCCATAATAGCACGCGTACGCAGCGAAATTGCATTTATTGCTTGAAGGGCAGGGCAACCTTTCTCAACTCGCAGCATATAAAGCGTCAAATTGTTGCTTCATTTGAACACAGGTCACAATTATTGAAAGAATAATTAAGACGGCTCTGTTCTAAGATCGCAAAACGTGCCAGTCAAGTGCATCGATTTTTGATCACTCAAATTCGTAATCAATCGTAATTAGCCGGTGGTGTCAGCAAATAAACAATCAGAAGTTGAGGAGGGTTTTGGTCAAGAGAACAGAACACTCATTCACACAAACCGTAAAAATGCATAAATTTAAGTGACTAAAAAACAAATCAAGAATGTTAAATCATCGTTTGTCACACTGTCCCATTAGTAAGGTACCCAACCTCATTAACGTAAGACACAAGGTAGTCAAAGAAGAATGAAAGTAGCAGTAAGTCGTGTTCGTAGATCGTTTTCGTCTCCAGGCTAGAGTCCTCCTGACTTATTTTGGCATTAGTTGGAGACGTCAACATCTAACGACAAATCGGGTTCGGTGGCATGAATGTTGTCATTTGAGTAGTTGAATTATTGCCTACATCAATGACGAGGGACAGTGAATACTACAGAAGAATACGAGAATGGCGTCTAACTGTCAGTTGCAACTCAGCCATTTATGTGAAGGATATAGGCATCTTGTTGTTCGCTATTTGAATGTGGAAACAGAGGTATTGTAAATTAGGTCTCATACGTTTTCTTTTTAGCTTAATACACGAGCTTAAAGTTCCTCTAACGGTTGCGTACAGTAGTTAAGGACCAGTGCCAATCACTGACTGTCGTCCATGACGATGCCGCCAGATATCGAAAGCTTGTTTTATTGCCGCATGGTGCTTGCCATTTCTGATGGGACGTAAATCAATGAACAGGTAATACACCATCCTTCTATGGCAATGAAGCCATATTCACTTTGTCAGAAATCTAGATAAACACAGTATGACATGTTAGGTAGTTCTTTGGCCAGGACGGGAAAAGAAATGCTACCGGCCGGCCTGAAACCCAGTATTTCGCCAACGAAGAACAACCATATTTGTACAGGAGATCAGTGTGAATGTTAAGAATAACTTAATTATTTGGAGCCAACAAACTTAGATGCACCAAGTTGGCTTAAAGTCAGGTCTGATGACTTGGTATAGCAGTATCAACGTTTTCCAATACATTAGTCCCGTCCGTTCACCAAGAAGAAACAACGTAAACGTGTCGCGAAGGTTAAAAAGGCATACCGGGTAAACAGCATGCTGCCACTAGTACTGTGAAGAAACGCAACTCACAATCCTTCTAGACAAAATAAATAAAAACTCGATGACTGCAATCCTAGAACATCGATTACTCGGTTGAAGTTTTTCCATGAGTTGAGTAATACAAACAACTTACGAATGATAGTTGAGAGCAGGAAAGAAGGAAACAGGGAATAAATAGCTGCACCACTGAGGCAATGGACACAAATGCCCGTATAGAATTTCAACATAGATCGATTGTCGCAAGTCACATTCCTTAGATTAATTGTACAGACCCACTATATGAAAATGGTTCGTACGAATTGCGGCACGCTGCTTTGCACAGAAAGAGATAGGTCACAGCGAGGTTGAACCTGCATCGATTATGTCCGGCATAAACAAACGGGGCATCGTCGGGATCCATTTACACAGGAGTATGGTCGTCTTTTCAAACAAAATGGCCAATGACATGTGTGGTGGACAGATGACAGTTGGACATACATGATTATCTTTTTCAACTGTGGCAAAACCGCAGCGAGGTACGCTTGTCGATCAGTCATACACATGCACACGACCAACACGGCACGTGACGAGGCACGTGGAAAGGTCCATAAACAGTTGTGCGGAACAGATGGTGAAACAGGGGGTTACAGACACGCATGTGAAGCACACAGTACACTGTCGAACAAATTCGCTGGCATGGGATCGAGATGAACGCTGGAGTTGTCAAGTCGATGGCTTACCGTGATCAAAATTTCAATTCAACAAAACGTGCCGAGACATGGTTCTGGGACATCTAACAAGTGAATAACATTAATGTGAATGCAATCCAACGTAAATACAAGTCAATTGAATTTGAAGTTGGTGGGTGATTATTTAAACCATTGAACACCACCACGGGAGGATCAAAACGACCATTTCCATAGCTTATCATTCAACGGACTGCTGGGAAACAAAAACGACTTGTGTGTATCAATGGCGGAGATGCCAGGATACGAAACGAAATCAACACAAGTTTGAAAAACGACACAAATGGGTTTCCGACACGTCAGCGCGAAGTAGAATACACATAATTAGAAAAAGGGTTACGCTCAACTGGATGTTCGTAACAAGAGAATAAGAAACAATATTAGCAAGTGCGCAGACAGGTTTACAAAACGTCGCATGAAGAAACAATGTGAGCACTGAGCCTGTTCAAAACATAAAAAAGGACGGGTGAGAATTAACATTATTAAAAAGTAACAGATCGCACCAGATTATTCCGTGAATTGCAAATATCGGATCGATGCTTGGAGAGGGAGACAGAGAAGAGTTTATCAATCAAGTTACCCGTAATCTGATCTGGAACTGCAATTTTTTTGTCAAGATGCTCAACTGAGCCCGAATGGGAAGCTAATAGTAATCGTCCCACTGAAATAGAAATGTAACAGGAATATGTGCGCAAGAAGCAGAACGAACTTCAAATTCTGACGGTTGGCCCCGGTGACCATCAGTGAAGTGGTAGAGAGCTGATTCGACTTTGTTGGGTCGCGTAAGCGCAACGCACGCCGGAGAATCAAACCTATGATCCGTGGATAGGCGTCAGATGGTAGCCCATATACTTATCTACTAGACCACCGGGTTGCGGGGAGGTATATGAATCACTTTCCTTAAGCTTATCAGAAGGAGAGAGGCAACAGCTAAGGAAGGTTGGTTGCACTTCAGTCTAGTTCGAAGGGGCAAAATACACAATTAGTAAGTGAACTACTCATAATGTATGAGAGAATAAAAGAGCTCAAGCACAAGTATCCAACCGAGGAATATAATTGAACAATCAACAGTCGTTTGGAATTATATCTGTTTTCTTTATCTCACGATAACTGATGGATACTATGCTAGCGTGAATTGACGGTGTTGCTACAAACTCGGATAATACCAGGCAAAAGACGCTTGGTCTACAAAGTTGTTAATTGTATGAAATCCCGTACAGATTATGTCAGAAAATACAATAAACGCGTACACTTGTCCACATGGCTGACGTGTATCCACACACATTAGGTAGCAGTACATTGTCATTCGCCTTGGATGACACGTCCCCCATAGTGCGTACACACTGTTCCAATAGTCGCTTCTGGTCCCTCGTCTTTCTGGCGTTGAGACCTGCCCTTTAGTTCCCTGAATGTACGCACTATACTACTCACAAACGAAGCTGCATGTTATACAACAATAGGATACGACAGGACACATCTAGATACAGACAGACACACATTGTGGCTGAGAAAAAATAAATGCCATTGCTTTCTATCGTCGGTTAAATATACAAACTCATAAGTGACGAACATAGACGGCGCCCCGGCCTAGGAAATATTTCAAGTTGTCAAACTCGAAAGAAACCTAGCATTCCACATTCGTTTCCTTGGATGATCAGCTTTTATTCAAAGTTTATATCCGAAGTGCTTCGAGTATGTTCCCTACTTGCGCGTACTCCGCACACACGAATCAACAGTAGTACATCTATTATTAACAACGTCGTAATAGGTGTCCTTGTAGTGGCTCAGTCACAACAATGAATCCCCCGCAATATTAAATCAATTTTTTCCTGATAGGAAAGTTTCAAGTGCAACACGTCACGTCAACGTTAGAAAGCCCTTGAGCAAATAAAGTTGATTGCTACATCTGATCCCTTTCTCAGTCAGTGCAACCAGCCACTGGATATCGTCGTGGAGTCTGATACATCAAACTGTGGAGTTGACGCGGAGAGTTTACACGCGTGTCAGGTCGATTCTAAGAAGGCATCCTGCTAGACTGTACACTCAGGTAGGAAAAAAATATAGGCACATGTAAAAAGACGTTCCGCGAATCATTGTTATTGTATAAAAGATTTCATAAGAGGCAGCATGATCGATGCTACGCGGAACTGACGGAACATAAGTTACTGTTACTAAACAACGATTCAGAAAAGGCACTCTGGTGTATCATGAGAATCGTCTACAGCCGTGGGCCACAACAATTCTAGCGTGGGACTTTGAAAGCAACTACAAATCAACCGTGAATCTCGACTAGACGGATGAGCTGTCCAAGACAATCAGCAATAGAGGGACAAATGACGGTAAGGACGTGGTCAGCATATGCATCAAAGCCTCATCTGCCACCGCTGACACATTCAGGAAGGATACATCAGGGAGTCTCACTTTACAGCAGACTAATTAACCACAAAGTAGCCGGCGGAAAATAATCGAGGATGACACGAACAAACGAGCTTACAATCGTTGAGAAGCACAACTGATCGTTCACGTATGTTTTACGTTCGTGAACGAAATAGACACATCGTGTCAACTCCAATCAAAGGTTCAAAACTAATTACGTCAAGGCCCTCTAAGTACAAACAACAAAATTCTCAGTACCCGAGCAGTTGCGTTGGATAGCTCAAATCCACCGAGCGTGTCCCCAAGTTACTGGTCGAGAAATGGTCTCCCATTGCGGAACAAACGAGCTTGGCTGACAAATAAGTAGGCGCAGACATTGAGCGACAGTAATATCAGAATGTGGTGGATATACGGTTGATAGCCGAGGTACCTATAAAATGTCATACAAGATGTTAGACGGTAACAGGTTATGGTGCCTATTACATCATCACAAAAAGGGTCTGAAATGCCACAACGAGGACACATGGACTCACGGACAGCGTACCACCTGTATGACGCGAGTACATCTCTGAGCTCTGCTGATTAGGACCCAACCCCGAGAAAGGCATGTGAACAAATACGATGATCAGTGTCTCCGACGGGCAAGAAAAATGCACCAGGAATCTTGATCGGCTGGACTCCATTCGAAGGGCATATGAGCCAATTCGGTCAGCGGCTTCCGACGGCAGGAGACAGATGTTGTCTGAAACCTGCTGGAATTGGACCCCACGGCTGGGCATGTCCTACATGAAGACTACCTCATCTAGTTGATCCTCGAACTACTGAGCTACTTCTGACGTAACTTCACGTGGGGCGGATTGGGAATCCTGGACAACTGGATCTTATTTGAAAATCGCATGAACCAATCCGCTAGTCACAGGTGCCAATGGATGGCAGACTTCGCGCTTCGCTCTGTTACCTTGAAGGTCAGACACCTGGTTACAGGCCCGGGGTGGGATCCATTAAGCCAATCCCCTGGGTCGGCTAAGGAAACTGGGCCCATAGCCAAGCTAGGAACAGTAAGTGATCAGTCGTCTCGTGTAATCAACACGAGTCGTTTCGTTAGGCGTTATATTCAACTACTGCACGTAAACTTTCTTCCTTTCTTCCTTGACAATATGACTTCTCTTTCAGTACGATTTCTGGTAAAAACATTGCCATGAAGGCCGATCCGAATAGCGACTTTTGCTTTGATGCTTCTGTTTAACTTCCCCTCTTCTCGACAGGACCACTATGGCGAACTTATCTGGTCACACGAGGTCTACTACTACTGATTTTCTTCGACCTCATACTCCTGTTGAGCTGGCGACTTTCAGTGTATGTACACCAGTGCGTGCCGCTCCTCTACAACATGAATCGGAGACTCCGTGACTTCAACAGGTGTTCATCAAGGCCGTCCGATTCCCGTCTTCTTGTTCAATTTTGCAGTGGACAACATTCTGGAAATTGTGCTCGGGGAGTTCAGCGAACTTCCTGGTGCTAGGTTGACCGATCTGGAGTATGCGGACGACATTGTCTTACTTAGCCCCTCTGCCGAAGACATGCAGACCATGCTGAACAAGGTGAGTGACCGGGCTGGTTTGTATGGAATGCGCTTCGCACCTTCAAAGTGTTACTTCAAGACTGGGGCATTTCCACTCCTACTTTCTTTATTGCAGGTAATCCGCTTGAGACTGTGGACAGTTTCACATACTTGGGTAGCACTATCTCGTCAGCTTGTAATATTGCTGATGAGATATCAACGAGGATAGCAAAGGCACGAGTTGCCTTTGCCAACCTGCGTCATCTGTGGCGTCGAAAAGACGTTCGATTGTCGCTGAAAGGAAGAGTATATAATGCTTGTGTACGTTCTGTTTTGCTCTATGGTTCGGAAACGTGGCCTGTTCGCAAGGAAGATATCAACAGGCTTGCTGTATTTGACCATCGTTGTCTCCGCCAATTAGCTTACATCAAATGGGGTGATCGTGCGAACAATGCGGCGGTTCGCCCGCACGTATTCCGTAACGTTCAGAGTGGGCGTTCAACTGGTCAACTAATCACGTTGCACAGTCTGCGATGGTTAGGTCACGTACTCCGCATGCCAGCTGAGCGTTTACCGTACCGGGCATTATATACTGAGACCACCAACAGTTGGGTGAAACCACATGGTGGTCAAGCAACAACGTGGTCACGAAATATGAAGACCCTGACTGCTCCACTGAGTAAAGTGGGTAGGTGTCGCCTGCCTGGATGGGGTCCTCGTGATCACTCAAACCGCTGGTTAGAGACGCTATCCGAGATGGCGGTGTGTCGCAGTCAATGGCGTACCTGCATCCATACCATTTCTAGTTCTTCCGCTTAGACTTCTATTAATTTTCAACCTTCTTAGTAACGTTTTCTTCTAGGATATTCCACGTCACTGTTGAGGTGAGCGGCAGCCCGAGCCACAGTACCTTTTGGTCAGGCTCATGGCTGTTATGATGATGATAATCAGATAACGAACGTCAACCACCGCAAAATCGACTACTGATCCATTATGCAACCTGACTCTCATCCCCGGAAAGAAGTTTGTACAAGCCCTACAGTGACCGTGGACATAAATCATACGGTCAGAACATCCATTTGCAACCAAATTCCAATCCCGAACTCTGTGACGAAACTGCATATGAAGTTCTAAACCATCCATCACCGACACTAGTAACTCGTTGTTGGTTAACCACTGTTGTATTCAACTGCGTACGTAATAGACGTAATGGAGAAAGTCAATTAGGACACCACATCGATGAGATCAACTAACTTGTTAAGGTGTCCTTTGTGATAGTTACACAATCAACACCTATATGGGCACACCCAAAATTCTTTTACCGTGCTGATATAAGGGTCAAGAATTAACGGCCATTCCGTTTTAATATCAGATTAGTTGCATCAGCCCAGTTGGTTTGCCGGACAAAATCACCATATTCAGTGCAACAGCCCGAGTGACATTTGTCAAACTCTGTCATCTATGGTGCCGGAGTACATGTAATCTTGATTGCTCGATTGGTGCACTAAGGCAGGTTGTTTTCGATCGTCAGCAATTTTACAGAATTGCAAGTATGTGATGAGACCACTGCACAGATATTGATGCGATATACCAGCGTATTTACGGAAGAGGCAAATGTAACACACTGATAAGAGTGTTGACCGTACGCTGTGGAGATTCGGACACATTCAAGACTTATAGCTTGTGTCGTATATTTTACAAATGACGTGGGCTAGGCTGCAATCAGCAGTCATGTGGCCAGCGTGTGATGAGGCTTCCAGAAATAAGTTCGTTTGTCAGGGTTTGGTCTTACATGGCGACAGCGGCTGTGATCGTAGATCAAGGGACGACACTCGCTGAGGTTACCCATGTCAGCACAAATAGCGTAAAATCGAAGTAACCGGCGTTCTCCCCGTAGGTTATGAGGATCCCTTTAGCCTCATTACAATGTTGGTGGTTGTTCACCGTGCATTATGGTGCCAAAGTCTAATACGTTGTATTAGGTAAACAAAATGTACAATTAAAACTTTGGAAAATATCCCAAATCAAAATTCGGTTTTTAGCACAAGCACCCTGCCTTAAAATAATCAAATTTTCTGTTTTCACACTACAAACGGTAGCTACTGCCTTGCAGCACATTGAGTGTTCACAGGCTGAATGCACTATCGGGCTGTCTAAACAGATAATACAATTTAAAATAGCCGAGGGCGCTCGATTAAACGGTCACAAGATTGGTAAGTTACCGAGATTCGTAAAATGGAGTATGAACTTGGTGGTAGCACAGTAGTAATGATGCCGATTACCAAAGCTTACTGATTACCTCAGAGACGGATGTTTCAGGTTAGGGGCGAGACAACGGATTGGCATTTTACAACTAACGATGCCGCACCGGGTTCCAGTTCAGACCATTCTTGTTATTCACCCCTAAAATACTACAGCTTGTAATTTCCACAGCAGTATTGGACAATGACGACCCGCAAGTGTGACGAAGAGTGCATTATTGAAAGGAAAAGAGCTCTCACTGACAATAACGCTTTGTGTCGCCTAGCCACAATACACCGACTCCTCTAAACATAGAGTGATATATATTTGTCACTCTTCCAGTAATGAGAACTTCATGGAGGGCATAAAATTGGGTACTGCAACCAGGAGGCGTCTCGCAAGATCACCTTGATGGCGAATAACATCAACACATTGCTTGAGACGCACACATGACCAGTTTGGACGTCTCGATCAGGGAGTTTTTGTCGAGATCTCTTTCATTTCTTGGGTTAAATATTCACGCTTGTCGATCACACCTTATGAAATATCCGGCTGATTGGAAGAGCGAAGCACAAGGCAGTGAATCGTGTTTTCACGTTCCGTCCACTTTCTTATTCGAAAAGTTTGGTTAAACTGGACCAATCCACTGTGTACTATCAACATGTCAGAAGAGATCAAACATTGGTTCACAGAATGTTACATCGCATCATCAGAGATGCATTTGTGCACGTAGTCCAAGCGCGATCATTGGATGAAGCCGACATAAAATGAGTCACCTAGAACGTGCCCAACATCCCTTCAGCGCTGCTGCATGTTTACTCTGGAACATTATGCCTGAATCTGTTGGGTCATTAACATCTGTAGACGACATAAAACGTAGATGTGACGCAAGTATTGGTGACCCTGTTTTGGGCTTCCAGGCGGCGTGATCAGTTGCAATGTTTTGAAGCGGTGTACACCCTCTAATGTTAGTCCCAACAAATCGTAAACATTTGTGGTGCGTTTGCTTCATTTTTGAGTGGCCGGATCTGAATTACGCCGCTCTGCCAAACATTCTTTCATCTCGGTCTATAAAATTTCACACTCCAATGGCCATTACCAGTTACGAAACAGATATATGTAGACGAAGCATGTTCTTCCTATAGAGTTGCGCTTTTGAATGCCACCGTCCAATAAAGTGTCAGATATAAACATAAACATTGTGGGCTCCCTCTAACTTCAACATCATACTGTTGCGGATCCCACTTCAGGTTTCCGAGATTTATTCCGCTGCCCAGGTTTTGGAAGCTTGACAATACCTAGCCCCAAAGGTAACCTAGAAAGTCGTATGTCCAGGCAGAAATCTGGTGTTGTGAAGGCTAAAGATCAACAATGCGATCAGCTAGCCCAAATTTAAACAGAGAAACACCCAGAGTAGTCTAATCTGGAAACAAGGAGCCACAGTTGGATATTCAGCGTGAAAAACCCGACGGCTGAGTGAAAAAGAGCATGGCTCGCGACATGAAGATTATCGTGGTTCAAAAGATGATTCCGCTTTACCCGATGAACCCACACAAGAATGAAGGGGATTTACGTAGAATGCAGAATTGAGAATGTGGGCATCATGACGATTTGCATCAAAAGAAGAGATGAGAACAAATTAGGCAGCAGGATTGGAACGGATAGTCAGTGACCTATTAACACAACATGAATGAATCACACTAAAAGGCAATATTCATCAGTTTAAACACAGCGACAAAAAGACGGAGTCTAACAGATACTGGCGAGTTGCACAAGCCAAACCACAGCATTGAACAACCTTATTTATTAATTATTGTTATATATACATATATATAACTTGTTTCTGCATTTCACTAATCATATATATATATATATATAATTAGTGGAATGCAGTGAGAGACAACAGTAATAAATGGGGCAGGAGAATAAAGCGAACGTCAAGTTTTGATGACAGTGGAAGTTTCACGAGTACGAACAATAGTTTATGTGCACATAATGCAATCGTCTCAGTAAAACGTAGGAGACACGACAATCTTGCATGTCTAGTGGGAAAATGTCTGAACCCATGACAAAGCCATAGGGGCAGCTATGTTCCTGAAAGACTTCATCAATATGGTTTAGAGAGAGTAATTCTTTATCCTACACTAATGTTTTAAATCATCTTTGACCAGAACACCGAAGTTTTCTGTCAGGAGGTTATTCTATTCGTACTACTCATCAATATGTTAAAGGAGCACCGACAAATTTATAAGGACAGTCTATACATATGCATGCTTGTAGTTCCCGCAAACCAACCACTTTTTAGTACAAGTGGAAGAGCGCCTGACTACTGATGACTACTTACCGTAAGCGCATTGACGAATAATTAATGCTTACACGATCAGCAATGCTGTGAACTAAAAACCGAACCTATAGTTAAAAACCTCAATAGACTAAAGAAAAACTCGACATAACTGAAAAAGAAAGATCTCGCATCTGAACAAGTGCTCATAAATCCACGGTTGACCGCTCTGCTATCGTACAGAACAAAAAACTATATCGTTATTCAGGTAAAACACTAAAAGTAAAAATGGTTAACAAAAAAGCTTTTCAAATGCTTTATCAGAAAGGGATATACGTTCGATCATCCGATTAGCGCTTAACAGAACCGTGAGCGTTAACTAAATAAAAAAGGGACGCTTGAGATGAAGATACCGATAAAAAATTTGCAACCAGTACTAAAAAACATCTGAGTTATCGACGAAAAAGATTACCTAACTAAGGTAACACCAAATTAGACGACGTTTGAAGTAGATAGAACGTAATATATCCTGGATTTATCGGGTATACAATGCTGCATTCGAAGATGAATGACCCTGATAGACCGGACGTCTGGGGATGCCAGTGACATGACCTCTGAAAGCGTGAACTCACTTTTCACAAGTGAGGTAACAATAAACGGTCAGAAGCAATCCCAGTGCAGTGTTTTAACATGACAATACACACGTGTCCCATGCATCAGAATAAAGCCACAACATTTGTACGGAATTGTTGTTCTAGAATGGCTAGTATGCAGTCCGAATTCCAACTCAATTGGGGACAGTCGGAGATCATTAGGCCTACATGTATGCTGGAACGTTCGTCGTCAGTTCACTTGCTGAAACGAAGAGTGCTCCGAAAGAGAAATGGAGCCAGTATGACGCCAGTCTGAAGCACGCGAAACGATGTGATGGAAAATTGGAACAAAATGCACGAACGACTTCATCTGAGTTCCTTTCAAACGCGTAACAACACAAAATATCTGTATACTTTTACTGTGGCCGTTTTTGACACGTAGGTAATTGTAACCACGATAAACTAATTAAGGAATTCTGTTAGACATTCTGATTAGCAACGGCTTTGGGCAGTAGAGTGGTGTCTCTGATTATGAGGGTGCGAAAAGTCATTGCTGCGGATCACAGGTAAATGAAAGCTGCCAAAAAACATGGATGGTCTCCATAGTTTCATCGCGAGGTGTATGTATACCCGATTGTAGGTGATTGATACATGAGGGTCAAGACAAAATGTTGGTGTCAACCAATTTTCGAATTGGTGCTGTTAATAGCTGTTTCAAATTTCTGTCGCATCAACGATGTCAATCAGAATAACAGTGGCCCGGCTGACACAAGAAGCTTCCAAATAAAACGCGTCACAAAATAGTCTAAAGCACAAATAAAAGCGATGACATTGACAGAATGCACTGCCTGCAATTCTGCTCTGCAGAATGTACTGGCAATACAAATATGATTATAGATTGGTATGAAAATGACCTAACGTGTTCACCTAGTAGTCGTTGGCAGTCCATCTGATCCGATCACAAAAGTGATTGGGAATGTCAACAGAAAAAGACAGTTGCGAGAAACTCACTGAGATTTTGAGCGAACTGTTCGCACTCAAAGAGGATTTTCGATAGCAAGGAGTATCAAGTTCTTCGCCAGTAGCAAACTTCGATTCCGACACACTCGCGCCCATGTCCAGTCGGGTACGAACCACAGGTCTACGTTCGGCAGACAAAGAGCGAGCCAGCTGGCTTCCTGTTGAATCCGTTGGAGTTGGAGCTGGAGTGTGCGTCGCAGGCTTGCTGGGCGCAATAATCATGTTGCTGCTATTGCTATTACCAACATCTTTGGAGTTACTGGATGAAGAAGACGAGCCTAATCGACCAGGTCGCTTCATGGTGAAACTGGGCCATTTGCGCTGGCGCTGGGACTGCGGAGGATGATGCTGGGAGTTTTGGTTGTTTCGGACATGCACCGTTTCAGGACGTGAGAGCAAGTTACTGCTGTCCGAGGAGGTGGGAAGATCTACAGACGGACAAAACAGAAGTGTGAGGAAGATTCGACCTGCCGTTTGGTAAGCACGGAGTTATGCGTGAAAATGATTGGATGGGGATTGAAGGTGAATGTGTAAAACCTTGAATTGTGCCAGGCCTACCGCGAGAAGATAAGACAGCATGGAAAGGTCAAACGAACGAGGAAAGTTAGGCATTTCGGGAACGATAAGTTGGCATTCTGACTAAGTTGAAATCAACGTGTTAATCAGTATGTCGGACGTAAACTCGAAAACTACGCTGGTGAATCATTGGCGCTAGTGTAGTGTAACAGAACGAAAAACGATTGAACACAAAACCTTTTTGATAAGATGTAGTACAAAAATGATCACTAGCGTCATGTTAGCGAACCTCATTTCTTTCGTCCAAAACCGCTCCCTTCCTCGAGAAAACGATTTTACCCGAAAAGAATGAGCAGAAATTCATAGAAAAATCGAGAGTTTACCTTCGCTATTTCTTAACCTTTATTCCACTATACTCATTGGTGGTTTCGTGAGCTTAATTACTATCTTTGGTAACCGTTCTCCGATCATCTGATTCGAGAATGTATGTAGGTTACGTGTCTGTTAGCACCATATAAATACCATGCATTTTCCTCCCCGTTGCACACGTTTTGGAGCGGAACAAAGTGGCTTTCTGCACTCGTCTTCTGATGTGATTTAGGGGGAAATTTGCGGGGACAGTCATATAAATCTCGGGATCAAGAGTTTTCGTTTTCTTTAATACAAGGAAGAAAATTCGGTTTCTCTCAAGCGCATTACTATTCCGTAGGAGATCCAGCAAATCTTTGCAGGGGTTTGCAACGCACTCACCCCAGACGTCATCACGAAGTCCGGTTTTAAACCTGCGTGGATCTTGCAAGGCGAGAAGAAACTCGTGCTGCATACGCTGTATATCCCGCAACTGAACGACCCAAGCCTCACGGTTTGAGCATGTGATCGGGTCGATCACGTAGACCACATCACGCCCCGGTGTTTGATCTAGTACTGCGAACCGAAGATCATCCGGGGCAAGGCCGGTGGACAAGAGTTGATCCACTGCGGCAGCATCTGCGTTGGTGTGGCCATTAGGCAAACTGCAGTTGTACCAGTGAGCCTATAAAGGAGAATGAACAGGTGTAAGTGGGAAACCATCGGAAATTCACAAATAACAGCCACAAGTAACAAGGCAACACAAAAAGTGATAATGAATAACAATAGATTATGATGGAACATTCTATCGGTGTGATTTAAACGGTGTTCACATCGCAGGAAGCCATAGACATACACAGCGTAATAAAAAAGAAGTCCAGGAGGTGAACAACATAAGCCGGGGACGACTGGAATTATTTGTCGCACAAGTTGAACGCTTTCTGACCAACTTTAAATCGTGCCCATAGACAATGGCACACTGGCAATAACTGGAGTACTGGATAACAAACATTCACAAAGAAGAGTCCCACAGATTCAGAAACGCTACTGAATGACTCACCTATATACCTCTGAGACCATCGCGTAACTTCCAGTCTGACAGACTACTTTCCAATTTTGATGTCGTTCCGCTGCTGATCTATAAACACATACAACCTATACCGAGGTTGAGTCCTCGCTAGCCTGTAGCAATCTCAAAAACGACTGTAAATTTTTACTAATGGTGTGACAGAACACGAAAAGAGCGAAGCTAGTCAAATAAAGCCAGCTAAAGAAGATAGAGATCACGAAAAAGATGAATATCACATTCGAATGCAGATACATATTTCAAAAATCGACTGCCATATAAAACTATGCGTCGGAGAACACGCATTTGAAGGCAGAGGAATAGAACCACAGATATGTAGAGTGATCTCTCCTTATAAGAACCACTACCCTACGGCTACTTTGTAAAAAAAAACGATGCGAATCCCATTGTAAAAACGTTTGCGATGGTTACGCCTTCGACCGCTGAGCTACTTTTACTAGAATTTAAACAGTGGTCTTCCTCACCGTGTCTCTTAGAGCGACCGAGCTTCGTAAGATCAAGATGATCGTTGTGGGAGGAATACTATACTATGTTTGGAACGGACGAAACTGTCGAAGAAATGGAAATAGTGGATCACCATGGGACGGAATTACCTCGTAACGCATTTTGTTCACATTTATGGCAGCTCGAAATTGATAGGTGGATTGAGCAAAGGTGTCCACAGAAGCAACACGTCGTTTGGGTCGCACCTCTTCCGTGACAACCAGCATTTGTTCGAATAAGAAAAGCCGTGATTCAATGAACTTCAAGTTCCCAGTGTAGAGACCAGCTGATTCTGGCCAATTACCAGCATCGTTAGAGGCGCCCTGACCGAGGGCGTAGGAAGAATACGGGATTGCTGTGCTCGGATCTGTGGAGACCACAGGGCTAGACGGTGTGGTTGCTGTGCGTGCGGACTGGGCACTCGTAAATTTGAACTGGTGTGACATATCTGGAATTCCGATAGCACTTGTGCAATCCTGTAACGCATGTTTGTAGCCAGTTACCGTCTCCAGAAGTTGTTCGCGTGTGGTTGTTGCTACCAACAGATCCCCACGAATCAGAATGTTTCCAAGAGCAGTGATCACACCAGGGAAGCCATCGATGCGTGCAGCCTACAATGAGCAAGAGCGCAAGAAATTCGAGGACAGATATGGACGAAATACAAAGATATGAGTGGCTAAGATCAGAGTGATTCAGTACTAACAAAAACGTTTCTTCGAAACCAGAAAGACAGATGATTGAGACGCTAGACATTAGTCGCAAGGTCACCGATTGGGAGCACAGTTGCTCCAAACATAATTATCTAGATCTGAGTGTCCTGAAAGCATTAACCTACTTTCCAAATGAAACCTTATGTATCGCGTGACCATAAACGGCTTATGGCATGACACAGCGGCAAAAAACAGGAGGCTCGCGTTTCGGTTACGCATTAATATTTGCTGAAGTTTTCAAACCATGTAAGTACTCAACTCAGAGACGGTTCAATTTATATGCTGAAACCCAGCATATGCATAAACCTGTTGCTGAAAAGTCACGTTTAGCACCAAGGCTGTAACATCAACAAAATTTAATGAACAGCTGTTGACCAAACGATAAAATCGTTGACTTTTCATAAACCCAGTAAAACACAAGGAATACCGCCCACTGCATCTCTAGTGATACAGATCACACGACACACATACATAAGGGATCAGGTAACTGTCATTGAAGCGGTCCTCCACTACAACAGGGAAGAGGAACAAACAAGAATAAAAACTTGGGTGAAAGGAAAGAAACGAAAACGAAGTAAAACAAGATTAGTCCCATAACTTCATCGAAAAGACAAAGCAATGAACTTAACGTTTCCGAGGTTTCACCATTAGATCAATACACATCTACAGGTTAAACTATTACACACTGAATCTTTGCATAGTTGTGGCTTTTCAGTGGATAAACCACAAACGACTTACCAGCAGTGATTGACCAGTAGAAGGCTAGGATAAATTGACCACTGATCAAAGACAAGAGGCATGGGATCGATACGCAACGTTTTAACTGACAGCAATGTATTGACCAGATAATATCTCGAAGATATACGTTTTGGTGAGAATGAGTAATAAAAACGCCAGTAATAATTTGGGTGCACGTCACCGACTACGGGTTAGATCAGAGGTTATATCAAAGAGCGTTTCCAACCAGCTATTTGATTAATCACGAGGTCCTCTTAATGAAGAAGACAACATACACCGACTTTACTCGGCGGAAGTCATGGTGTCCACAGTGCACCTGACAAGCTCGTTCTATTCACTCTAGTGCAGTAAACGCGCAGGTAGCATACGTGACCTAACCGTCGCAGATCGTATTTGCGAAAACTGGCCAATTATTGATAGTGCATAGAAAACAGTTGGGAATACGCGTTGGTGAAGTGTTACACTGCTCACGCGATATTCTTACTGGATACGAATCAGCTGACGGAAATAACGACGGTCGAGCACAATTTGTGCATATATTTGTCAAGAAACAGGACACGAACTTCTAAACCAGAAACTCCAAGTGGAGTCTCCCAGATCAACTCGCTTCCGGAGCCAGATACTTTCAGGTAAACCACAGTAGGACAAGCATATCCCCAAGTCAGCTGGAGATCCGCACCCACGATTGGGACTGATAGTCGGTGTCGTTACTTGTCCATCGTCAAGAACTCTATTCGATTAAATCTTATGGCGCGCTACATTCAACACCCAAGTACTCACGTTTGTTGTACTAACTGACACTCGCAATCTATTCGGTGTGGTTACTTTTGGTCAAGTAGAGCTACTTAGTCAAATCGTTTGTCACCCTCAAGTACTGTCTGGCTGTTACCGGCAAAAGCTTACACAGGGTGAGCAGGGTGTCTAAACCGCCGTATCCCGTTCAAAAGACGTGTGAATTGACCTGCCATCCACCGGACTCTAACCGACTGCGAGCTTGGAGCCTTGCGGTCCAAGTTACTAGATCAGAATCCACTGGTAGTCTCCAAGTCAAACTCCATCTTGAACCTGAGGGACAAGTGAATCATTTCAACCTTGCGAACAGAAGTGACATTGATGCCACATGCACAGTGAAAGTTAACCATAGTTACATGACAAAAAAAGATCCGTCGCAAGGTAAAAATGTGGTCAACGCACCCTCGACCGGATCGGAATCCTGCCTGTTCTTCACGTATCTGGCTTTCTCTGGGTTTAGTGAGCCGACGTAAAATGAGGCCAGTGAGTAACTTGGACGCAACAGATACCAAACTGATGCCTCTGTGGTTGTCACATAGACTTCGGGCCCCCTTTTTGAAAACGGGAATTACTGTTGATAAGCACCAATCGCGAGGTACCTCTTCAGTCTCCCAAATCGTCTGGGGAGTTTTGTCAGTTCTGATATCAACCTCTCCCCGCCATCCTTGAAAAGAGAAGGAGAGAGGAGGTCTGGTCCAGGAGCCTTATTACGCTTCAATAACCTGAGCTCTAGGACCACTTCTGCTTCCGACGGAGGGCCGTCTGGAACGCAATAACTGACCATTCGGGTCCCGTCGTCCACATGGTCTGGTTGAGGCCAACTGAACTGTTCTTCGAAATGTTCAGCCCACCTGTCAAGTCGACGCGATTGATTGGTGATAAGTGAACCATCTTTTTCACATATGGTCTCACCGTACCGGGCATTATATACTGAGACCACCAACAGTTGGGTGAAACCACATGGTGGTCAAGCGACAACGTGGTCACGAAATATGAAAACCCTGACTGCTCCACTGAGTAAAGTGGGTAGGTGTCGCCTGCCTGGATGGGGTCCTCGTGATCACTCAAACCGCTGGTTAGAGACGCTATCCGAGATGGCGGCGTGTCGCAGTCAATGGCGTACCTGCATCCATACCATTTCTAGTTCTTCGCTTAGACTTCTATTAATTTTCAACCTTCTTAGTAACGTTTTCTTCTAGGATATTCCACGTCACTGTTGAGGTGAGCGGCAGCCCGAGCCACAGTACCTTTTGGTCAGGCTCATGGCTGATATGATGATGATGACATAGGACAAAAGCATATAATGTAATGAACCGCATCTAATTACGGAATACTTTCCGAAAATCAAATAGAAAGAGAAAGCCAGCTAGTATACATTTGCGATATAATTTATTTAGGCTGTTACAACCATAAAATAAAAACGGTCACACGCGAAGCTTGCTCAAAATCCACACTCTCATTTTTATTTGTGAACGTCATTTGGGTAACTGCCTACGTATCGATCAGGTGAGTCGACTAATGGCCAAAGCAGTTGAAGCGGCAGTTACTCGTCAATGGGGACTACTGATGTATTTCTGTCCGTGATTGTGGTGGAATTTTTCCAACGGTATTAGACAATATGCCAGCGGTCACGGTCTGCCATTGTATGATCAGTGCTCTTTGGGGGTAACTTTTCTAATTCCTTATTTCTTGATTCTGCTGTATGCTCGTTGGATCGTACCTCACCACCTAAGCACTCCTACGCGGTCAGTGGCGCGACATACATCTGCTTTTCGACGGACTGCTTCTTTTAGCCTGTCTAACCTCGGTAGGATCGAAGTTCCGGCAGCGTAGCCCTTCGGATCGGCGCAGTACCCCCAGCATGATCACGAAATCAGTGTAGCAGAATGGGTCAGCAGTAGGAGAGTAGGTTACCTCGTTTGGTGGCGAAACGTTTGCAACCTAAGTGTGAGGTTCAACAAACAACCGAGCCTCTCACGGTCCGGAGGTCGTATACTCGTAAATGTAGAATAGGTGTCGGGGAAATTGAGTGACAACCAGACAAACAAAGTACACTGTCAACGACCTTCACAGTTGCTATAGTCGTGTACTTCTCCGGTCTCCACGATCGTCCTCAGCCGTCGTGACAACTGTTGTCATCCTGACTACACGCCCAGACTGAACTGTCTGGTCCATTCTTTTGACCTTGCTTTGTTACTAGTCGCAAACCCTATAAATACGAACGGGTTTGTGACCATGTTGTCTTCGGGCTGAGCGACATAAAGAAGCTCTGTTTGAAGGCCAGTCTTTTTCCTGTGTTCATGCGGTAGCCTCGGGTGGATGGGAAGAGACTAACTGATCGCGTATACTCCGTACTTCGTTGTTCATTACCGTTATTCGTCGTGCTGTTATCCGCTGTTTCACTAACCGTTATTCCGTTTTCCGTTTACGCGCTCGTAGGCCGTAGATCGAGTCGCAACAAAAAGTAACTGGTATTCGAACGAAGAGTGTGACGAACGCTTATCAAGAAGCTTTAATGAGTGATCTATCGATTTGGAGTCAGGTGTGAGAAAGTAACCAACACTGAGAACAAATCACAGCAGTAATGAAAGCTTGTCGTGAAGAGGTTTGTTCATAAGGAATGTGCAGTTGCGACGGAACTGAATTTCTGTAACGTTAGTAAACCACTTGAACAATCGCCGTTAGATTCTACATATCGTTGAATCTAATGACAACTGTCGGTAAATTAAACGCAGGCAGACCAAAAGCTTGCACGAAAACCGTGAGCACTATTTAGTCGAATAGTCGAAAGAAATGCGCCGAGCTTTTATGCTTAAGAAAAGAAGAATGCTATTTTACCCCCATTCGTGCTTATACTGACCGTCGAGTTGATATAAGCGAAACCATATTTGAGAAGGTTCGTTCTCTCATCACCAACCAGTCCCACTAATCTGACAGGTGAGCTGAACATTTTGAAGAACAGTTCAGCTGGCCTCAACCAGATTATGTGGACGACGGGACCCGAATGGTCAGTTATTGCGTTCCAGACGGCCCTCCGTCGGAAGCAGAAGTGGTCCTGAGCTCAAATTATTGAAGCGTAACAAGGCTCCTGGACCAGATTCCTCTCTCCTTTCTTTTCAAGGATGGTCGGAGAGGTTTATGTCAGAACTGACGAAACTCCTTCGGACAGTTTGGGAAGCTGAGCATGAACCTCGTGAGAAGTGCTTTTTGACGGTGATTACATTTTCCAAAAGGGGAACCGAAGTCTAAGTGACAACTACAAAGATATCAGTCTAGTGTCTGTTGTGTCCAAGTTACTCACAAGTCTTATTGTAAGTCGGTTCACTAAACCCATAAAAAGTCAGGTGCGTAAATACCAGTCAGAATTTTGATCCAGTCGAGGATACATTGATCAAAGTTAACTCTTCAACGGGTCTTGAAGCATCAGCACTCTTACAGGAAGCCGACGGTCATGGTATTTCTAGGCCTAAAGACTGCATTGGATCGGGCTGCTGGTAGAGTCCTATGTAACCGCCTTCTTCGCACCATCATTATCACAGACATCAAGGGACTTCTAGAGTAGTACGTGAATTTGTTGGTGTCGTTGACTCGGATGTTTATCACTTCTAGTGGTGTTCATCAAGGGCATCCGATCTTCCTGTCCCCTTAAGAGTTTGTCGTGCACGACATTCTGAAAGATGGCCTTGAGAAATTCAGTGGGCTTGGCGTTGGGTTTTCTCCTGACACTAAGTCGTTTACCACGGAGAACACGGAAAAGTCTTTTTCGGACTCTCCCACTGGAAACATAGACGACCATGCTGAACAAAGTGAATGACTGGGCTGGTTTGTGTGGAATACGCTTTGCCACCTCACTGTTCTTCATTGTAAGTAATCCGCTTGAGACTGTGGACAGTTTCACATACTTGGGTAGCACTATCTCGTCAGCTTGTAATATTGCTGATGAGATATCAGCGAGGATAGCAAAGGCATGGTTTATCCTTACCAACCATCTGTGATGTCGAAAAGACGTTCGGTTGTCGCTGAAAGGAAGAGTATATAATGCTTGTGTGCGTTCTGTTTTGCTCTATGGTTCGGAAACGTGGCCTGTTCGCAACGAAGATGTCAATAGACTTGCTATGTTTGACCATCGGTGTCTACCAAATAGCTCACAAGTGGAATGACCGCATGAACAATACGGCAGTTTGCCGGCGCGTATTCCGGAACGCTCGGGATGCGCGATCAATTGGTCAACTACTCACGTTGCACAGCCTGCGATGGTTAGGTCACGTACTCCGCATGCCAGCTGAGCGTTTACCATACCGGGCATTATATACTGAGACCACCAACAGTTGGGTGAAACCACGGGATGGTAACGAACTATGAGGACCAGACGTATTTCCTTGGGTAAATTGGGTAGGTGTCGCCTGTTCAGTTGGGACCCGTCATCACTTAAATGGTTGGTGAGGAATGCTATTCAGGATGTCATTGTGTTGCGGTTAATGGCGTGCCTGTGTTCATAACATTCTCAGTTTTTCTGCTTAGTCTTGTGTTATCTATCTCAACTCTTCTTCGCAGTTTTCTTCTTTTGCACCATCGTTACGTTGAGCATCAACTTTAGCCACAGTACTTTCTGGTTAGGCTCGTGGTCGTTATGAATGAAAAACGAAAATAGGATTTCTTCGTGCCTCGAGATGCGAGCGCTTTTGCTCACAGAATTTCACTTTTTCCGTACCTTGCCCGTTATGTTTGTAACAAGTACAAAATGTCCAGTGGTCTGAATAAACGATTAAGGAATGGAAGTGTTGTAAGGTGAACACAATCGTCGCAGAATCAACCAGCCTTGTTGCTGTTGAATATATATATATATATATATATATATATATATATATATATATATATAGTGTGGATTTGAAACGTCACAATAAATCGTTCACTACTCAGTGTGTGCCTTTTTAAATACTTTATATATATATATATATATATAATAAAGGACACGGAGTTGTAAACTTGCCACAATTCGAGAATAAAGATAGTGTGAGGTGAAGAGAGGGAAGATGTAAAGTGATGAGAAAAAATACAGCGATGCACACAGATAACCAAAACACGAGCGCCGCTGACTTCTATTCTTCGCCATATCAGAAAGCGACCTCAATCAAAGGTGTTCATTGTCCCAGTCAGAGAGCCGGGAATGCCCTACTGAAGCATGATTCACAGTGAGCACCTTCATACCCCGAACCCAAGTCATGCGCAGACCACCAGTCTGGCGCTTACAGTTCAGTCCACCACTCGCAAACAAGGCACATGTGACAGGCGGTGAGTTGGCATTCGTAAAATGTGGTCAAGCCAACAAAGCCTGTCAGACGGGACTAGTATGCTTAAGGATCGTTAGAGTTTATCCGTTCGGAAGACACGTCATCGAACTTCGTCACTGGTGACAAGGTATTCACACCACACGTCACCAACGCATGTACATAGAGTACGAAAGACACAATACGAAATAAACTTCGATGACTTCACTTCCGAGGTAGCTGAAGCTCGAACCCGAGATTGCGCGATAATTATTTCATGCATTTATTACAGAGTAAAGTGGATCAATAGGGAGTTGACAATAAACAACACTGCCATGGAGTTTTACCGTTATCATTACTTGTTTACTCGTACATGGCACGTTCCATTATAACTAAATCATTATAAGAAGATGGATGAAGCTGATCTTCCGGGTCGTAGTCTTCCTCGCTGACTCATTATTACTTGATTGATTTGCCGAATAGCCTACAATTTACCTATGATATTACAATCTTTCGCCAAAAATAGAACGATTTGATGTGGACCGTTACATTGAAACCATTGGCATGAGACCTTCAAGAACGTTCTGCGATCTATTAGAGATGATCAGCAAGATAAATGGAGGACGAATGGAATGTCTCCTCAGCTGTTTGTGGAGTTATCTCTAACTGTAAGACGTTTGAAAAAAACATGGCGACTCTAGAATCTTTGGAAGTCAGAATGAAAAACTGAGTATCTGCTCAACGTATTGACGATGGCAAAGCAGAAGAAAGGACCGAATTTCCGTCGGTCCGTTCGGAAGTTAAAGTTACTTGTGAAAAACAGTACTGTGTGCAACCACCGGAGGACAGCGGCACGACGAGGCAATTCAGGATGACCTCATCACGTACATTTAATTTAGTTACATACGTTAAAGACTCCTTGAACAACAAACGCCAGATATCACAACCGCTATCAGCTGAAAGGATTCAGAAGCAGTTACACGTTTACTCTGGTTTGGAATCGACGTCATCCTATGGACCTTTACCAACAACCAGAATATTATTGACAAGTCGGACGCTGCTAAGGCTGAGGATAACACTGCTTCCAGCGTTGCTGATTCCCTTTCTACCGTGGTTACAACGGCCACCAACGTATCGAATGTCCAGCAAATGGCACTATGTGCCAGTCCTGCGAGTCTGATCGGCACTGAACCTCACAATCTCCTTTACAAAGGTTGCGGTATTCCCTGGCTGCTTTACATGAACTCACACCGAAATCCTCATCAATGGAATGGCATTCCTACGCAAACGTACGTAAATACGAGAAGGTCCGAGCTATATTTTTCCTTTGGTCATTTAGGAATGCCGATGATAAGTAAAGCGCAGTAAAATCATGATGATACAGACACGGTATTTTAACATCACTCTTGGCCACTGCTACATTACACACATTACTTTGTACAAATCCTGAACACCGGGCCAAAAAGTACGTTCTAACGTATCATTTGGACACGATT
>LOND01028531.1:15719-31327 GCA_014220965.1 Paragonimus kellicotti | reverse complement strand
TATATATATATATATATATATATATATATATATATATATATATATAAACAATATCAATAGTGGTGCTGTGTTTGTAGTGTCACCCGTAATTTTGATCGACAGATAAACTTAAACACGAAGTATTTACATGCTCGCTTCTGGACATAACTGGTAAAAGTTAGACAAATAAGTCCTTCCGTTCCATTCTAGAAGTGACGCACATCTCTCATACGCAATTCATCGGGGATTTTGGAAATTTATTGTACGTTTTACAAGAATGTATATCTCAACTTTCCATCTTGTTCCGGTACGTTCGTACATATAGCTGCCTTGTGATTATGCTTCATAGATTTTGCATGAGACTCGATACAAACATGGTAAGATGAGGTGCAAGCAACAGGAAAGTATGTCGCTGGAAAATTAGGTTCTCACTGTGCATCCGAACCGCAAACAGGGTGCGTCAGTCGAGCTACCGATTGCTTCCCGCTTAATAGTAGTGACTCAGTTATTTCTGCAGAGATAAAATCTCCTCAGACCATCAGGGAAGCAATACTACATCTTATCTTATAGAACCTCTCCCTTCATGTTCATAGGTTGAGTCAGTAAAATATCAAAACGACCAGACTTTGAAAATTAATTTCTTTGTTTGCCTCTGGAGATGAAATCGTTCCAACAATCCCACCGGATGACGTGTCGTTCGACCGAATTAAACCAGTGACGTATGTATGATTCGGTCAATGAGGGAATTAACACTAGGTACTGACGATCTAACTATTGCACATAACCAGGTTACTGTTTCACACTCAACGCAGAAAGCTGACAATCAGTTTAACCTTCAGCCGAGAGTGTCGCGTTCGAAGCCCAAAAAAAACCTACATTCAATCCAACGTGAGATACGCCATGTAGTTGTCGATAATCGCGTTGATCCTGTCTTGCTGACCCGTAATTACTCTTACGCTCATGTTCACAGTTTTATAAGCCCATACTTTTTGTTGCCCTGAGAGCCAACTTCGATATGACTGTTAAAATCATAATTAAAAAATGTTGCTCAGTGATCCCGGGAATTGTTTGATTAGTAAGTCTTATTAATCGGTCTCACAGTGGAAAGTAACAGGATTAAGTGGGTGGTACTGTAACATACAAGCCGACCGTTTTACTCTGATTGTCCGTCACACTTACGGACCGAACTTTGGGGCAACGTGGAGACACCGGGGGACAGCGTTCTTCCGAAGGAGGGGTTCCAACAACAATCCTGTAAAAGGAAACAATACACAAACATGAGCCAAAGGCCCAGTAAGCCATGCACACGACTTACACAAACGAAAACTAAAACGGCACCAACAACACAGCAGCACGCTCGTTACACAATTCAAATTCAATCCGTGCGCGCTTGCTGGTTTCGACCGCACTTTACAGTACCTACTACATCACAGGAGTAACTATCGTCGCAAAGTTTTACTGAACAACGTGAGCGTCGACAGCTCAAATTGGCCTTGTTTATTTTATATTCACTTTTGCATTCTATTATTCCGACCGGTTCACTGGTACTTACATAATGGAAACACACCAGGATGAACTTGAATTTTCCACCTATTTCCAAAAAATTTGAACCATTGAGGAGAAATCCCACCGAGATAATGCAAAACTATGAATGACATTATGGTTACATTGTACACCATACTTACGGCAAGAGCACGGGGGTATCGACTAGATGGAACAGAGCGATTCTGTTTTGTTCTCTTTTCGAAATCAACGGGTAAGCTGAATACTATTTGCACAAGGTTGTGGTGAGCGTTCAGAATGAATTATTTTGTCATGTCTATTCTGACGCATTGTGATTAACACGCTGATCGTACAAGCATGAGGGCCGGAGTGTAAATTCCAGTACGGACGACGATATGCACTACTGGTAAGCTTCCATTCGAAATGAGCCAGCCGAAAGTTTTCACTGAATGTGAGGGTTGCAATCAAACGAGTGGTGTTCAATTTGAAATGGAAAAGTTAGCAATTCTCGCCTAAGAATGGACAAAACCAACCGAGTATGGGAACAAAATATCTGAAAAAGTATTTGACGTTTGGTTCTTCGGTAAGCTCCGATAATATCCTGCTTCTTGAAAGGAATCCGGACCTAGCACACACGTGAATCCGCACATCCCAATCGAGCGTGACATCAGCATATCCATTAAGCTGTAGTATAGGCACCATTCAAGTCGGTCGGAAACCTTAGTCATACAATGAATGTACGGGCCAGTAGTGTGCGAAATTCTATCTACGTCGCGGCCGGAGTACGTATTTTCTTCAAAGTTACAAACAACTATTGTAACACGCTATAGCTTTTTAGTAATAGATGAGATGTTGCAATTCGGGTGTCTCCAGACTAGAACTTCTCCACCACTATCTATTATCTCTGTGGTAATACGGACAAAACAGTTGTCAAATTACTCAGATATTTAAGAAAATTATTTATGTCATCAATTGGTAACGATTACGTTGTTATACTACTGGCAATAAACCGATTGATCCATCGATAAACAAGACGTTTGGGAAATCTACTGAATTGTGAAAATACATTTGTTAACCCGATCCTGGTGTCAGACGTCAATCAGTCAGCCGATAAGTTATCCTTTGCATCGTAATTTCGACTGTCGATGAGTAAGTCGCTCATCAAAATTGGCTGTTAGTGTCCGTTCATCTAAATTGAGTAACCAGGCTAATACCGATAACCCATAATTTATTGCAGGGCAGTTAGGCAAATGTGGAGAGATATTCACCGTAACCAGCACGTTACACATTTTAACCAAAAGGACCACATTATGTTATGGTCCATCTAACCGTCTGATGGACAAGTAAATCCAAACGCAAAGTTTCAGACCTCTTGATGTGACTTCTTGACTCAGCTGGTAAATCGCTTGGCACGTTTGAGCACGTTATGTCTATCGCTGGTTTGAAACCCAATGAAGGCCAGATTAACTGCAACTGGATCCCAAACTCTTCAACGTCCGTACAAATATTTGCTTCCAGCGAACTGATGGACGGCTATTTCGGCACTGTCGAGTCTAAT
The DNA here is from genome assembly GCA_014220965.1 of Paragonimus kellicotti. Classification (NCBI taxonomy): domain Eukaryota; kingdom Metazoa; phylum Platyhelminthes; class Trematoda; order Plagiorchiida; family Troglotrematidae; genus Paragonimus; species Paragonimus kellicotti. The sequence continues at coordinate 28,287 of LOND01028531.1, read as the reverse complement.
CGGCACCAAGCACTTCATAGACTCGAACTCATGGTTCATGACTAAGCATCAGATGGCAGTACATACAGTTGCGGCCACCTGGGTTGTAGGAACGTGGATAAATCACTTTTCCTAGTTGTTTGGCTTCTCTCAAAGTCTCAAGAAAGTGAGCCATCTATCTTCGCTTACTCTCAGCGACCGCGGTTCGGTGGTCTAATAGATAGATATCTGGACCACCAACTGATGTTTATCTACGGCGTGTGGGCTGGATTCCGCTAGGTGCGTGGTGCTGATGAGACCCAATAAGGTCGAAGCAGCTATCTACTACTTCGCGCTAGTCACCGGGGTTAGCCATTTGCAAAACCTCTCTCATTTCTAAGCTGAGACAATGGGGATGTTTGACTGTTTGCGGGTTAGCCCCACACGGCTTTCTTTGTGAAAAAGAAGGCACAACAGCAACGGAATACAGCACTTCCCACGTGTATTCTATCAATATCTTCATTGGGTCTCAGTGGAAAATATGCAACCAGTTTGCTAAAAGAAATCCTGAAGACAACCGTTAATTTCATTCTCTAGATCAATCTCAATCCTGTAACACGGGCCACACATAAGCTTCTGTATTACGGCACCCAAGCCCGCTGATCTCAATGATTCACCGAGGTGAGTAGACAATGTGAAGATCCCATTGAAAATCCGAACGGTAGAAGTTCAATAAACAGGATCCCAGTTTGGGAATTGGAAGAAAATGGATCCACCGTCCCGAAAGACGATGATGTCCTTAGTCGACTGCCGTCGATCTGCTGTTTTTCGGTATGGCAGTTCAAACCAAGTTTGGGAGTTATGGCAGTATCTCTAGCCCATGCACAACCGACTGTAGCAGAGCAAATCTCATCGCGGCAGCAGTCGCGCAACATAAACCTGCTGGCGCAAAAAACAAGCCAGAGATACGAAGGTGTGTTACCGTTAACCATTCTCGCACAGTCCGTTCTTAGAACAGTTCGTTCTTAGAACCCCACCAAGCACCGCTTTTATAACTAATGCTCAGATCAAAAAAAGACCAAGTGATAAATCCCACACCTTACGGCCCAGTAGCAGGTCCTCATTATCCTTCGCTTATACGTGCGGATCCACACAGGTTCTCTCAATAATCGCGTCTTGAAACCAATGGACCAAGTCGTTCCCACTCGGAAGTTAAACACAGCAAATTTTCCATCACGTTTGAGATTGAAGTGCGAGTAACCAGTGTTGAACCGAGGAGGCATGCAGTGTCCACTTGATCTGAAGCTCACACTTTACCGCATGTCCGCCACGGTCGATCAGGCAGGAATAGAAATAGCGATTAGCACATCGACAGAAGCCATACTGACAGTGTTCCTGTTAGCAGTATCTCCAGTGCCGTGAGGCCAACAAGCTATTCACACCAGCTCCAGTAAACGAACCCTCCGAAGTTTTTCCCCGCTTGTTTAAGCCATCACCGACTACAACCATATTGCTGGGAAGGAGTTTTTTGGTCGAATATAACTATTCTATTTAAGTCAACACAGTACCGATAGTCTTTTGACAGAGTACATGAAAGCTTAGGTTGGTTTATGACATGCCTCGCTTAGAGTAAAGACTGGTTAACATTACGTCGTCCGGATAATGGCTGCCGGTTAACGAAGCTGCGCGCCCAGTACAGCCGTTTTTAAACAGACCGTGCTTTCCACACGAAGCTCGGTTGGTGTAAACGAAAGCCCACACAAACGTTAGCTCCAACGGCATTTCGATCGGAACAGATGTTCCTATGAAACGTGTTTAGATTGGTATGCACTGACACGTCATCATTTCCACTTTAAGTCGACTGGATAACCACCGATCGTAACCACAGGTAGTGTAGTATCTGATTACACCTGCGGTAAGACGCAGATCAAGCGAATCAACAACGAAAACCGTACACCTCTAAGTCTGGAAACCACAGCTGCCACTAGATCTGAATTTTACAGGTACTTCAAGTAGCATGCAACCTCCAGCTCAAAAGTTTTTTGTAAATTCTAAATGCCAGACACATTAAGTCTGACAGGTTAAGAAGGGATATCCATAAACACTAGCATAGTGACTTGAGGCTTAGCTAACTGACGGAATTAGAGCCAGCTTTGTCAGGGGTACAAGGAGAATTTCCAAAGCTACCCGCACTAGCGTTTACTTGTCAAAGAAACCACCAACGAAGCAGAAAATCGGTTCGTAAAACCGACTTCCAGGCATGCATGACGCTAACAGGATCCAGCGACATGCAAGCAGCTGTCCACAAGTTCGACGGTGATCGCCGAAATCAGCCATTTACAACAGTTCAGATAACGTTAAGCAATGGTTTCAGAGCCTGAACAATCTGTCATCTCCGGTGCTTAAGGATCGCTGACCATGTTCTTCTACGGTTCCGGAATATTGTTTCATTGGGTGCTTTCGCGCGCATTGGATGGCACCAATGATAAAGTTAAAAAGTAGACACTTATCAATGGAGTTCCAGCGAGTTTACTCCTCCACCCCTCAAAAGTGCGTAGAACAGGGTGGCTAGGTTATGCACTAAGGATGCCAGCCAATAGGTTCCTGTACCCAGCAATCATTGTAGATGCAGCCGACGATCGGTGAAGTAGGTAGGTTGGTCACCGTAGGTGATATTCCTTTCCCGGACAGCAGCCCCGGCGACTCACGCTCTGGAGAGATTAAAAAAGACCCATCGGGTTCGGACCGGGTCGTCTGTAAAGTGTAAATATTAAAGCCAGGTAGCGAAAATAGCAAGTAGGCGGTCTTGCGCAAGCTGGTTCTTTGGAAGGTTTGGGCTGTCCGCTTGAGTTCAGGCATTGCTGTTAGTCGAAATTGAGCCTAATCCCTTTCCTTCTTTTACTTCCAAAATGAAGTTTGCTCCTTTTCCATGGGTACGCAGCATTCAAGAATCAATGCTAATCCTTGATCCCGTCGACGACGATGAGCATCCACAAACGGTTAAATATCTAATAGGCGTGCATAATTTGTAGTCAAATAGCAGACGAGACCGCTGTAAACTAATGCGAATTTTGTATCAAGGGCTATACTGACCAAACCCAGATGGAGAATTAGGGTAGGCATTATATCTTGTCTTTTAAATAGTCAGAAAAATGAGCTACAGTTTCATCTGAGTTACAATCAACAGTTGATATGGCAAGACCTATATTAGATGTAAGAATCAGATTTTAGATAAAGAACCAGAAAGAACATACTACTGGAACTGTCGGAATCAATAACAACTTCCTACCATCGTAATGCAAAGCGTACAAATGACAAAATAGAGGATAACATGTCACATTTCGCCATTCACAGACAAGTGTACAAAAAAGACAAGGGTAGTAGTAATGGCACTGGTAACGTTACAAATGAGGGGCAGTTTATTCATCGAGGTACAAAAGTGAATGAATAGATCAGATGAAGAAAAAAAGTGTAGTTGCGGAGAGATATAGCGAGGTACATCCGGATACACGCGCACAGATACAAAATGAAATTTACAAGCATAACAGGTCGGTTAAAATCGGGAGCGAAATCTTGCACACTAAAACAACTGTGCAAGCATTCATTCGTGTATATCACAAAACTGCCAGAGAAAAAACAACAGATAACCACACGCTTCGTACGGTTAGCTTGACTGGTAAAGACCTCTCAGCGCACAGGAATTGACAAATTAGTCAACCTTCTCCAGTGGTCGGTGCAACGCAGAACGATTGCAGACAAGCAAAGTAACGGGAAAAATATTTCCGAGAGAAAGAGAGCAAAGATTAAATGCATAAATGAGCCCGGAAAATTATAAGATCAAAGTAGTTCGGTGGGAATGAAATAGTTTTCCCTCGACAACGAATCGAGTGGTTTACAGTTTATCATGCACTAAGTTAGTGATATAAAACAACATAACGATGTACAGTTTAACGGTAGTTACAGAGAAAGAGATCGGTCATCGGGAGGTTCAGGTTTGACAGGAAACAGACTTGTGGGAGGCACTGATTTACAACTCTTCGACTTGCAACTCGGGGATGATAAAGCGGATACGGATTTCAGATCGCGTAGGAATTGTCTGGCCATGCGCGTGGTGCTTCGATGAGCGTCACTTGCACCCAGAGCAAACCGACGCCATTGATCCTGACAATAGGGAGGGGTAAAAACAATCTTATTAACAACAAACCACAAGTCTCATTCTTTGGTGAGGCAGGTTCCTAATATTATCAGAACAAAAACAACACAGTGCATACACTCGACGACAGAAATAGCAGCACCGAGCATGGGAATGTGTGCCATGGTGAAAACAGGGTAGCTTGTCTTAAATTTCGGTAGGATATAAACGAGTTACAGATAACCAAATCAACTGAATGTTGATTTACTTTACTCGTCGAAGTGGGCTTCCAGTAGTGCCTGTGACGCGGATAGGGAATGTATGTGAATAGGCAAAACGATGGACGAATCTGAAAGGACTATCCGCAACAAACGTGACCATAATCCATTTTGACGATACCCAAACCGAATTGAGTCCCACAATAACCGTGTTAAATAAATACACAGTATAAAGTAACGGGACTCACCTCATATCCTATCTGAACAACACGACGAGTGGACAGTTGTGGCTGCATTCGTGGAGGTACTTTTAACGGAGCCAGTGGTATGAGGACTGATTCTCTGTAAGTTCCATTGTAATCGGAATGACAACCAGACTGTACTTTAGGGTTTACAACCGGAGTCCATCCCCCGAACTGACCGTGAATGGACGCAGCACCGGCAGGAGATACAGTGAAATTGTTATCGGGAATGGTTGGTGCAACCGATGTAGAAGTCGGTGTAATTGCTCGATTCCATGCAGTCGCTTTTGCTGTCAGGACAGCCAGACAGTTGGCATCATTCAAACCCGTGGAGCTGAGAGTTGCTGATATTGCAAGGTCGTTTATCCGGGCGGAAGAGAGTAAAGATCGCTCCGTAAGCCTCTCCAACGGAGCACATGTAGTGCGACTGTCGGTCGAGGGTGGAGCCTCAAATAAACGCGCGCACACAGATCGCTAAATGTCCAATGCAAAAAAAAATCAGCTACGATGTGGCGCAAAACATTTCCTTCTCATGTAAGTTAATCAGAATTAGAATACTCTATTACACGCATAAACTGAGAGGGACAAACATTTAACCGCCTCATGCGAAAGCGAAATCAAACGCCAAAACCGCACAGACAGAAGTTGGTGTGAATTCAGTCAAAGTTATAACGAAACGAGTAGTTAACCAATTCTACGGCTAAGTGATAAACGTGTATCACTAGATCCGTCAAACAAAAGATTGCGCCTGAATGCAAACTTACAGAATTCACAGTCGTCGAGTTGAACAATAAGTGGCGCATCCGATTGGGTGTCCTCCTTGAATCAGGCTTTTGTGTGAAGCCGACGTAGCGGGCGGTGCTACTTCCGCTGACTAGATTTCTTAAGACAGCTGGAGGGCTAGCAAGGTGAAATGATAGCTGGTCAGCTTCGCTTAGGGCTTTGGTTGGGGTTTGAACAAGGAAATGGTCTTCAGTAGGACACCCCGGCACTCCCACGGAGTTCAACGCATTCACTGGATGAGGTAAAGCTGTTGGCATACTTCGACAACCAGCCACATCGCGGTGTGCTGTATCATCAACAGGAGGACTAGAAATATTAGACACAGTGGATAACGTCCTCAGTGCTGTGGGAAACAATTGAGTTGTTGTCGTTTCGAACTGTTTCCGCAAAAGTAATGACTGCAGCGTGCTGGAGGATTGCAACACAGGTTGTGCACTGAAAAAGAGTAACGGCTGAGCTATGGGTGAAAGTGCGGGTAACGGCCTGCACAAACAGTAATAGACAACAAGGTACACGCAGGTTATTGCTCAGCTCAAATTGCGTATGTTGGATTTGTACCATAACTATACAATAGTATTTACAGTATTTGAAACTGCAGTTTTAAATGTCATCGCATGAAGGTTGAAGAAGTATTTTGGTTAACTGACTGAGGACAAACAACAGTGTTTCAACCGAATGCGTTTATAATGTAAACAAACATGTATGCGAGATAGAAACCAAGATAAGATCAAAATTGTTAAAAATAACGTGAGTTATCATTCACATTGAACCACGAGGGCTAGTCCTACCAACAGAACTCGCAAACTGGCCGAAACTCAAAAGTCAATTAGTCTTCGTAGAGGACCAACAGAAATAAGCCTAGTAATAATTTAAAAGCTATTTAGCTCTTAGGTATACGTGTTGCAACTGATCACCAACCGAGGCAATCTTTTTGAGCACGAACCTTAAACATACCAGTGTGTAGATAAAATGACGCAAACAGAAGTGAATCTCATCGTGCTCACCTGTGTTGACAGAAACGGTTCTCACTGAGGCAAGGCAAACTGATGGTCAAACGTTCGGGTGAAGAGGCCTTTGGAACAGACAGCTGAGTGATCAAAGGAACTGAAATCGGGGCACCCTGAAGAAGAAACCTTGAGTCAGAGATAACCCTTGAGAACATTCACAAGTAATCGTCCAACAAAATACAGACACACAAAGAATATCATCGTCATCTTGAGCAACGTCACCAATTAAACATACGTGAGAGACCTCTGGACTGGGTGCTTTTCGAGACCTTGAGGAATCTGACATCGAAGTTTTCAGACCATACGCCGCTGCGTCGGTCTCACACCACAACCGCAACCGTTTGGACGAATATAAGGTCTCTGCATTGCGAGAAGTAATTAAGTCCGGTTTAGTCTTTCGTGTAGAAGCGCCAGACCAGGAGAGACTAGACAAAGAACAAGCGAGATAGGCAGAATATTTAAACAACGAATCGATGGGTGCCGGTACATAATTTGAAGAAGCGTTTGTTAACACGTGACAAAGTGGATCGCAAGAGTCGTTAGGCCGACATATTGAAATAGGGGTGCTCGCAGTAACATAGAGTGGAATCCACAATCGCTAGGCGAGCTCGCAACGAAACACAACGCCTGCAAAAAACAACGAAAACACGGATTTGCCTAAACATCCACCAGAGTACAGCTGGTTGACAAACTTAAGGGTGCTCATCATACCTTAACTAATACGAAAATGGCAGGTCTACCAAGTGCACACTTTGGTACTGTACGTAATATATATATATAATCATTCAGGATAATTCGCCCACCTATTAATTTCATGAGAAACGATCAGACGGACAGCTTAATGAAAAGTTTTAAAACGGTATGTTGCCTAATTCGTAATGTGCCACTTACTGAAGTGCCAATACTTTTTGTAGCTTAAAACAGTTATATCCCTTCAGTAATTTGAACAAAACAGTTAGAAGACGAACACTGGTAGATGCTAGCATTTCGTATTGGCTCGTCAGTACCAAATAACCAATAACACGGGAAACTTCCAATTTAACGTCTACAGTACTTGGGGTGGGGGTATAGGAACAAAGAAACCAACAATAACAAAAACGTCCAATCGTGTGATCTGAATGACACTCGCTGCGACTTAGGACCATGGCGGCGAGTGTCATTCAGATCACACGATTGGACGTTTTTGTTATTGTTGGTTTCTTTGTTCCTACCCCCCACCCCAAGTACTGTAGACGTTAAATTGGAAGTTTCCCGTGTTATTGGTTATTTGGTACTGACGAGCCAATACGAAATCTTAGTAGCAATCAAAATACATACAACTGTGAAGAGGCTGGGATTCGGCCGGATTCGAATCAGCAACAGATATTGCATGTCAAAACGCAGTGAGAGCTCTATCAGCTACTATACGAGGCTACGCCAGGGGTTCAAAAATTTCATATTTGGATCAAACTGCCCACTCAACACAGTGTGTCATGGAATCCACAAATAAACCTGAGAGAATAACTACACAAACAAGATTTCTTAGACACTTTACACCGGAATCCATCCATACTACCGGTGAGCAATGAACACGTTACATGGATACTTAACTGAGTAGCTATGTAGAAATATGACCTATCTGAGCTGTCCTGTTAGAAATCGTTTAGAAAAACAGCGGTGTGGATGGGTGTGGATTTTTTAGCCAGGCAGACGGCATCTACCAACTTTGCTCCGCGAGACGGTCAACGTTTTCAAGGGAGGTGACCATGTAATCGTTTGAATGCCTTGCGGTTTCTTCCAGACAATGTCAGTCGTAATGAATAATGCACGGTTCTGTATCGCTTCGTGGACATACGGAGTACGCAATACAACAAGTAGATTGTATCTTCCTTAAATCGACCGTCAGACGCGGAATTGCGCACTTTTCAAGTAGGCGCAGTAAGACTGTCGCGTTGCTCATGTAATCAGCCCACTTAATGCAAGCTAACTGACATGGACAACGGCGATCAAGTACATGAATGTGCAAGGATTTCCGCACGAATGGATCAGGGTTTTGATCAGTAAAGCCAAACTGAACCTTCTCTTTAAGTGATAATAAGGCGTCTTTTTAACACCACAGGTAACTAAGATTGGTAAATGCACTACGCGCATTCGCTATTCTTACGAACACCTTGTCAACAACATTACAAGCTGATGACGAGATGACATTACTCAAGTAGGTGAAGCGAGTAACAGTCTTCCGTCGCTTGCTAGCAACAGCAAAGACAGGGTGCATGACAGCCCAATCATATGACAGCATTACACTTTGAAGGTACAAAATGTAAAAGATGCAGCCATATTCCCCAGACAGTTCGGCAGGGCTTAGAAATCCTCAAAGAAATAACTAAGTAAAACAATGTCTTCAGCATATTCAATGTAAACCACCTAAAAATTTGACAGAGGCCCCAGTTCGCGAAATGCGGAGCCTCCAATTGTGCTCCTTCCACAATATCAACCATCATATAGCTGAAGTTACTTGAAGAAGTGAAAAAACATGCGATATGGACGCCCATTCTGCACTTACAGTTCGCACATAACGGCTTCAACAAACTGAAGCTTCATTGAGACTATCCTACGAAGAACACAGTCTTAGAGAGCATACTGAACAACCGAATCAAAAGCAATCTTCAAATTCAAAAATATTGCAGCCAATGGCTCAGAAAAGGAGTGCCGGCGCTCTACCGTCTGTCACAAGATGAACATATTATAGATAAATCTGGGATTAGACCGGAAACCTGCTTGCTTCGCTCATATTTGGCCTCCATTGTGCTTCAGAAGTCGCAGCAACATGACACGTCAGCATCTCGGATGCAACGAAGACAGGTATAACACATGTGGTTGCCATACGATATTCTGACAAGTTTTGGGGATAGGAATGATTGTTGATAAGCCTTAATCACGAGACACTTTTCCAATCTGGAATATGGGGCGCTGGAGTGTGAACAGCTCATATAGCAATCTCTCTATCATCAATGAAGGGTAGAGAGTCCAGACCCGCAGCTCCAATGTATTGCAATACGTGAAGCTCTAAAGCCACCTCGGTTTCCGACAGAGAATCACCGGGGATGTCATAATTAAATGCATAATTTCCATCGTCCACAGGTGGACAAGCTGACTCAGACCAAGTGAACTGTCTCTCAAAGTGTTCAGCTCATCTGGCAAGTCGTCGCGGTAATTCTGTGAACAACCTTACTCGTATGTAGTCTCACTAACGCCTTCCCGAGAATCAATGCACCCATGAACCGGAATAAACTGTACTTGATTGCATCCTGACAGCAATGTATTCTTTATCTTTTTAATTCACCTGGCCAAGGAAGCCCCCCGGTCTTCACACAGACCCTTAGTAAGCTCGTAGCTTAGTTCACGGTAGACTTTGTCGTATTAGGAAGCTGGGAAATCAATCGGCGTCTGTTCGTAGGTCCTGTTGAATCGGCAGAAACCCACTCTTGCCATCAATGTAACACGTTTTGGAACAGACGTCTTCGCAATAGGTTCGCACAACTGTTGAGATTTCAGCCCAGTACTCGTTCAGAGCACCCTAGTGAGCAGTTTTGACGTCAGTGCCCTTCGCTAAGGATGTCATAAATACTCGCGGCGCAATCGATAAGTGAACGCTTTACGGTTACGGCTACATGATCTCTAACGCTAAAACAAAGCGGGCACTAACAACAATATGGTATGAATCAAGATGGCCACTACGAAATGAACGACTTTTTTAAACGGAGTGGCACCACCGGTAGTTTAAGACGATAAGATCAGGTTTAAACCGTGGTTGAGTTGCACACGTTGATCTCCAGACGATGCCTTCTTTTGTGTCGAAGTGCGCAATTTGATAGGTACAATCCGTGAGATGCACATAATTGCAACAACCGATCGCCATTATCAGTGCGCCGTGTCCGGACTTCCAATACATCACCTAGTGCGTTCAAATCGCCAACAAATACAACAGAAGTAAAAAGATGTTTTGGCGAACAGTCTGTTTTCGGTTATTCATCATCGGGCCAATTACATAACATTTTATATCATCATGGTTGTCAAGCGAGCAAAATCAAAAGCAATTAGTCACACAATTACGTCACGCGGTTGTGAATTGGAGGGCAATTAGGTGACAAAATTGACCTCCGGAGGCGTCGAGTCGGTAACGGGAGGCCATGGTAACCGAAGGGCCTGTAAAACAGACTGTTTGCCAAAACGCATTTTTACTTCTAATGAACTCATGGGGCTATTCGAATCGTTGAAACAATCAAAGTACAACAGTGTTCAGTCTGTCTCAGAAAATCAAACAGAGTACCGCAAGGATGCAATCAGGAAAGTAGTTCAACCGGTTGAGATATTTGCAGACATGATAAATCCACATCGCCCTGATCTGCGTAGACTGGAGTACTAAATCTGACGGCACAACAAGCGAGCACTCACTGAAATCCAATCACGCAAGCTTGGGACTGAATTAGAGTTCACTGCGTTCCCTGTTCCAGCCTGAACGCGAGATCCGGTTTCACCGTCATTAGCGATTCCGAAAAAGAACTGCTGAACCATTGCATCGACCAAGGAAGAATGACAAGATTAGGATCGTAAATGTGTGCTTCGGAGATATAGCATACTTCCAGTTCCGCATTTGAAACGGTGCTCGACAAAGCAGCCTGCTGACCTATTTTTCCGAGAGTGCGGACAGTAAAGATGCCAATATTCACCTGATGTCTTGGTTTCAGCAAACAGAGATCAAAAGTAAAGGAAACTGGAAATGAGTAGGCTGGTTCACCACAGCGACGATAACTTCGGATAACGCGTGAACGTTTGCGCCGCGAAAGGGGGCTGGTTTGGAGGACATTATCAGGAGCCTCTGGCTCAACGCCTGACCGTCCAGGTTGTAAGATACAGGGTTTCCTTGAGGCATTCCATCTGGAGTCAGCAACCCAGAAGTCCAATTCACTCGGTATTGATGAATTAGCCCAGCATGAGGGCTAGTAAATAAGCCAATGGCGTTTGATTTTGACTACTGCTGCGTGCAGCAGATACATTCGAAGCTACAGCAGGCTTCTGAGTACTGTAAGTTTTTCGGCCGTACAGAATAAAATACCAGAAGCCTCGGACAACGGTTGGACGACCTGAATACTCGTTACTAGAAGGCACCCTTCCTAATCCATCATCTTCATTCAGAAGACATCAATGTTATAGAAATGAACCTGCTGTCTACTTATAGGATAATGATTGCCAATCTAAGCACTCTTACGCAGACCACAATGTGGCATACCATCCAATGAGCCTAACTACTTTTCATCTGGTTGCTCTCCTTCGGCAGTCCGATATGACTATATCCGAGGGCAATGGGACAAAAGTCAGCAGTGCGCAAGCCTGAGAGCCACCGCAAGATAGCAGAAGTCGTCAATTCTTCGCCCGACAAGGTCTGTGGAGCTATCAAAAGGGTGAATTTCGTCCCAACGACGGATTTGACCCAGTCACTGTAGTGTTTAGTTTGGATTGTCTCGTCGCGTAATGGGATTGCTAACGTAATAATATACTTTGTAGGGTGTGATTGAGAGAAAGAGAGGGCAATAAATGCGATCAGTCGGATCTGCTTAAATCCGATTAATAAATTCAACCAACTTTATTGGTTTTGATAGTAACCTACCTACCAAAAGTTAACGCTAATCCTTACTCATCATTCCACATGAAATGCAAGTCATTCCTTGATTTCAACTTAGGCGAAAGTGCCAGCTGATATAAGGAAGTAAGAGAATAGGTAATTTAACACCATCCAGGGTTACTCTAGGGTAGACTGAATAAACATGTACAAAGATAAAGTCGGCAATAGAAAGTGTCCCATACACATAGAACTAAGTGAGACCGTGTATTTGTCAATATCTCGATAAGATTCTCCATTTGTTCCCAGAAAGTGCAACTCAAAAATCGTTTATCCAATCCACACATTGTTGAAAGAAAGCCGACAAAGCTGCTGCGCAATGCGGCAATTACCGTAAAACCCAGTTATACCCTAAGAGTACTAAAATTTGGTGCTGGAAACTGAAACCTTTACTTATGAGCAAAAGTTACTAAGCGTCGATGTAACAAACGACGGTGTGCGTATTAACGAACTACGATTGGTAGTACGATGAACGACGATTAAATCATGTTAATCATGCTTCATGTACAAGTTTTTATCGTTAGTGAGCCTTGTTTGTCACTAAAGCCAGGAAATGTGTCACTTCGTGT
>LOND01028526.1:16199-32701 GCA_014220965.1 Paragonimus kellicotti | reverse complement strand
TTTCTGATATGGTTATTCTGGCCGGAGATATGAACGCCCAGGTCGGTCGCCTTGGTGAGGTCGAGTCTCGTTTAGGTGATAGGTTTCGGATAGCATCATATCGCTCGGATAATGGCGAGTGACTGTTACAGCTATATGTAGAACACAAGCTATTTTTAGCCAGCACTAGTTTTTGGTATCGTGCACGTCATTGTTATACTTGACGATCCCTGTTTTCGAATCAGGCCTGGTCTCAGATAGACCACAGCCGTTAGTTATAGGTGGCGGGGTTCCATTCAAGACTGTCGTTCTTATTGGAGCACGTACTTGGATTCAGATCATGCGTTGGTACGTTGTCGTTTTGTTCTTACTTTTGCTGGGCAACGACCTCACCGACAGCAACGGTTAGCTGTTGAGAAACTGGCTATGCCGTCAGTAAATAATAAGTACCAAACCGGCCTAGAAAACAGCCTTATCGGTTCCCACGTCGAAGATTCTAACAGCTGCTGGGTTCAGGTCTCAAAAGTCATTCATGACGCAGATATTGTACTATGTGACAAGATGGTTCGTGATTTGAACGAACATGGGATTTCAGATAACTTCCTGAAGTTGTTAGATGCCAGACGGAACATTCCTCCTGGCAGTTCATATAACAAGTTTAGGAAAGATATCCGTAGGAAGCTGAAACGTACCTAAACGCTGATCGTGAGGCTTGGTTAATGGAAAAAGTTGAGGAAGAGGGAGCCGTTTTTGCCGTATTTCTCGACTGTAAAGGTGCGTTCGATTCAGTGGATCGATCTACACTTTTAGAGTCGCTTAAACGTAGGGGTGTACCGACTAAGTATGTGAACATACTGTCGGCGCTTTATTCCCATACTTCAGCTCAGGTTAGGGTTTACGGTGAACTGTCTGACAGTTTCAGCACCAGGAGCGGCGTACGTCAAGGCTGTCCCCTTTCGCCATTTTTGTTCAATTTCGTCATAGACGAAATAATGGAGGACTGTCTGCGGCACTCAAATGATGCCGGCGTGGACCTCCTACCTGGTGAAAGACTGACTGATCTTGATTATGCTGACGACAAGGTGTTGCTGTTTGACAACTTTCCAAGCAGCACAAACAACGCTATTTCGCGTTCTGCTAAGTACTTCGGAATGCGCTTTGCAGCCTCAAAATGCAAAGTGCTTCTGCAAGATTGCTGTGATTACGTAGATTTAATGTTAGATAATGAAGTCATGGAGGTTGTTGACCGGTTTGTATACCTGGGAAGCTGCATCAGTGGCGGCGGTGGAGTGTGGGAATGAAATAGAAGCGCGTATCTCTAAGGCTAGGGCAGGTGTTCGCTAATCTGAGGCACCTATGGCGACAGAGTGGTGTCTTTATGGGGCTTGCAGGTCACGTTTATAATGCGAGAGTGAGGCTGTATTACTTTACGGCAGCGAAACCTGGCCGCTCAGGGTAGAGGACGTGAACCGTCTCCAGGTATTTGACCACCGATGTCTGCGTTCAATCGCTCGTATCGGGTGGCACCAGCGAGTAAGCAACGAGGAGGTTAGGAAGCGGGTATTTGGTAGTAATTGTCAAGTGAATTCTTTTGTTCGGTCCTTCGCACAGATTTAGATGGTGGGTCATGTACTAAGGATGCCAGCTAGTCGTTTGCCACACCGAGCACTGCCGACGCTGCGGCCGACTGGCGCAAGGTGCGAGGTGGACAGATGATGACCTGGCGTAGACAAATGAAATCGTTCACGAAGGGGTTGGTCACTGTAGGTCGGGTTCGTCTCCCGGGCTGGGGCCCTCGCGACTCACAGAGTCGGTGGCTTGAGACGTTAGGTGAGATGGCGGCTAATCGAGCTCAGTGGCGTGAATGTTGTCGTTGTTTGGCCGAGTTGTCTGTGAAGTGAGTGCACTTAATGATGCGGGGCAGTGAAAGCCGTAAGGAAGCTGTCTTGCTGATGACGCCTTACTTTCACTCACAGCTCGGTTGTTTGTTTGCAAGGTGTAGGCACCTTGATGTTGAATGTTTGAATATAGACGTAGCTATTTTTAGTAGTTAGGTCCGTTCTCCTCCCCTACTTTCTTTTCCCCTTCCAGTGCAGGGTTTGTTTTTTCCTCATCTTGAGAACCATTGATTTATTGTTGTCTGTAATTGCGATGAGGATGAGATGTTTTAAAAACTTATTGCAAGCGGCCAAAACTATCAAATCTTTTTGTAATTCATTGTCATCGGTAATCTTTTTCAGCGTTCTTTTGTTTCTGTCTGTTTATTCCATTTCGTCCACTACGTTTTTGTTTTGCGGCCTTATTTCAATGCTCAGGCTATGTTCAAGTATAGCGTGTAGTGTTTATAATAATAAGTTCTCGTTTTTGAGTTACTTTTGGCGTCGATTGTATTTTGCAAAGCTGGTGGTACCAGTGGTTGGTGTATAATGGAAATTGTTGCGTATCTTACCTAAGTACGCTGTTACGAAAGAAGAATACTCGTTTGTGTTCACTGGTTGCTTTGGTCATTACGAAATTTAACGTTTATCCACATGATCATTATTTCAGTTTCAGACATCTGTCCGTAGATTTCCGTGCACCAAGTTTGTAACAATTTGGTCTCTATCTCTCGCCAGCCACGGCAGTATTGATTGTGCATCTGTAGACTACACACTACTCATGTGGGTTATAATAATCTGTTGGTTTGATTGCATGAATAACGTCGGAATTATGCAAGCAGAAACCGGAAAAATAAAAGTGGTTTTCCTTTCTTTCGTTGCGTTTAGGTTTCTTACTCCATGTTTGCCCACTTTTTTACTGTTGAGTGACGAGGGACTTTAGTTAAGGTAAATTGGACACCACTCATAATTTGTCGCACTTGTCGCATTTCCATAGACTCTTCATTTAGCCCTTTTCGAAAGGAGGCGATGTATTCGAGTTTGGCTCTTGTTAGAGCTCGTCAGTAGTGCATCTTCTCACCAAGACTGGGATTTAAACTCCGGCCACGCCTTCATGAGGCAACCCTATTGATAACCCCGTCCTTGATCATATTACGTACTATTGAATTGTCATATGCAAACGTTCGGCCACATTCTTTTGTGAGCATTCTTTTAATTAACTATATTTGTCTCGGTGGTGTGTTCAGATCCTCGTAACAGTATGTGTTTCTTTGGGAAGACTAAGTTGATGAACTTTGCCCCCTTCTGTATGTGAGCTTCATTTTGTCAATGATCTTCTCCACCTCTAGCCGGAACTTTATGTTGAGTTTAGCAAAAAACGCGAAGCCATCCGGCAAATTTTCGACGCAAACATCAAACATTATATCAATGAGTAAGTCATGTTTCTCTACCCGTGAACGGTGTTGACTAATAATTCGTTGGTTGAGGTTGTCCTAATTTCTCAGTGTGGTAAGCTACCCTTTTTAGAGTCGTTTCACCATTGTTAATAATCATGAATCGTTGCTAATGGATTTGAAACTTCTTCAGCAATTTATGATCACTTTCCATCATTGTGGTTCACTGTCTATCGGCAAAATGAATGAATGTGCTACATGTAATCACATGACGAGAAGGATATCTAATCCACACAGCGACGTTTCGACAGGTGGCGACCACGCTTCAACTGCATTGAATTATTCCGCAACTTGTGCGTCGAAACAGTGAATTTTTAGGCACCGCACAGGTTTCGTAAAATACCGTTGATCGGTTTTATACATATTTTTTGATGAGTTGCTGCACACACCCTCCCGACTATGTGTATGTTATCTGTATTCTGTCCGTGGTAGAACTAGTGGACTGAACGATTGGAAGGTATGAATGATTTCACAGTGTGTCGTTTTTTCCTGAGATTTAGACTTTCATCAAAACTTACCAGTACTTTTTGTGCTAGAACAGTTCGCAACACAAAGGGAATTAAGCATCAAGGATGACGAGAAAATTGACCAACATACCAGGATATCTTACGAATTCGTTGCCTTATCTCAGTCGAAAATAAAACCGACAAGAACTTGAAGAAACTTGCCATCATCTTCAATAACAACTTGAACCATGTAACCAAAGTGTCTATCGGTATAATGGCCAAAAGATAAAACAAAATAAAGAATTCCGGAATATGGTGTAAGACAAGATATGGGTTACACGTGAGTACTATAGGTTTGCTCGTGAACAGATGTCGGGTGACGTTCCACAGACTGTTGTACCAGCAGTTGTCGTCTAAAATGTGTATACAGCTTAGGTAGTACGCTTTTCAACACTCAATGCAGAGTAACGATGAACACTATCGAGTCCGTTAATTGTCCAAACTGTGTCGCATTGAATTGCCCCTTCATCCTCTGGCGGTCCATCGGATTATCTAAAACAGCCCCCAGCTTCTTTGTAGTGAACCATTTCATCTTCGAGGGGCATGTTTGAACTACGCCTAACACTATCTTCGCTCTACTCTCCATTAGCATCCGCTGGGCAACCAGTTTCTCGTGGTCAATCTTGACTCCGGCCGCCCTGGTCACGACCTTCGAATATTCTAGGACAGTTACTTCTGACAAGTTGTTCATTGACAGACTATGTGTCATTTCTCATATCCTTATCAGTAACTAGATCATTTGTAACCACCAGAATATTGTCTCATATTTTCTGAATCACGCGTTTTCTCTGTTGTTGATACTGATGGTCTCGGTCGATATAGCTTTTGTGTGAACAGCGACTTAATTCCTTCCGATTTGAGGAATAGTTCTGCTACGCTAAAGTTGTAACTCTACCGTTATACTCGATACACCCCAATACTTCGGTCTCCGGTGTCCATGGATATTACAAGCGTTTCGTCGACATTGTAAAGCTTTACTATCCACGGTTGTTTCCTCCATCTTCTGTTTACTTAAGATAAAGGCTTTTTGAACTCTTTCCACCCATTAGGTTCTTTAGCTGTTTCACAACGCAATAGGGCCGGTTGAGTTTAGTTTCATTGTACAACAATTTTTGTACAATATGCGACCCGAAAATTGTTCGAGCATTGATAGGGCGTTATGCCCGGAATCGTCCCTGAACTTCATAATTCTTCCAGGCAATGAATGTGTTCCTTCTCTTGTTTGGCCCTATGGCCCAAGACCGTTAGTGATAGTCTTGCAAGTCGTCCTAAGTGCATTTCTGCTCAAACCTGCCTCGCATATCCGCTTCAACTCGTCCTCAAGCTGTGACCTGTGTTCTAACTGGAATCGGTTGTAAGTCGTAAAGTTATCTCCACGCAGAGCTACATTGTCCAGTCCTTTCAGTAACTTCGTTACCAAACGCAGAAATGTGAGGAGTACTAATGGACTGAACGTGGCACACTGACCCTGGAATTTCTATGTTGTTACTCTGAATGTCGTTTTCTTTTGATCTGATGTCTTGGTTACTACTTATCAGAGGTCGGAGCGCGGGTCAGTCACCGTGATGTACTCCGATTGTTGTGGCTTGTGGAAAGTTTCCGTCATCGAATTGTACTGATGTAAACATATTTCTTTTTGCCTCTTTCACACTTCGATAATTACGCAGAACCGAAACTGCCTGTTGGTATTTGTAATCAACAGTACAGACCGATCACGAAAACTCGCCTGTACAAACGCGTCTTCGTTTAACATACCGCAAAATTATCTCACTCCTTACTCGATTTGGGTATGTTGCGGCTTGCTGGAAGTGGACCAAAAATGTCTATGCTCCATGTGTGCGCGGCTGCTCTGTTACGATGGATTGCATCGGCGGTGTTGTCATTGTTTCTCGATTCTTTTGGCAGTTGGGGCAAGTTCGAATGAAATCAGTCACATTTTTATGTATCGTTTGTCAAAATACCCTCTGTTGCAGTAGTGGACCACGTGCTCTACCTCTATGTGAACACTTGCGTGTGCCCGTTGAGTCACGCTTTCCCTCTGGTCCACTGGAATAAATGGCAGTCTTCGAGGTCGCAGCCCGCTCTGCACCTCCACATCGACGACGAGTTGGCCGTTCTCCAGGTGTAGCCGGTCCCAGATCTGTAACAGATCGTTCAGTCCGGAAGTCAACGTCTTGGGCTTGGTACCTGCCAGTAAATGTTCACATATTTCGCGTACTTGAGGGTCTTGCTGTTGATTGACCAAGATGTCTTTATCGGCAACCAATACTGCGTTCACGGGTATGGCTTCAGTCGGCAGCTCACTTTCTTGTATTGTATTATTCACCGAATTGCTGGCAGCCCTTCTGGTTTATGTCAGCCTGCATTGTCGCCTTTCACCGGATTAAGGCATGTGTATTTGTCGACCTTGAGTACGGTTTCTGTGTGCCTTCGCGAAACGTTGGTTATTTCTACTAAACATTACTTTAGAAGATACCTAATTGTTAAAAGTCTGGACTTCGGCTGGATTCGAACCAGCGACAGAAACAACATGCCCAACGCGGCAAATGCTCTACCAGCTGAGCTACGAAGCCACGCCGGAAGCTCAGAAATTTCACATTTGGACCTAGTTACCCACCCAACCAACTGTGTCATATGGAATCCGCCAAATTGTTTAAGAGGTTGACCGCCAACGTACGATCTCTCGATCAGTCCACACTGGAGTCCACCAACGCCATCGATATGCATTGAATTTGTAGTAGTGGTAAACAGTTTGGCGGATTTGGTAATTTAGAAGAACCCCATTGCGAAAAAAGAGACTGCGGCTGGATTCGAACCAGCGAAAGAAACGGCATGCTCAGATACGGCAAGTGGCGTGCCAGCCGATGTCCAGTTCTCTGGAAGCCGAATTATAGCGCATATATCGGTTTGTTTGTACCTTTAGCCCTGCACCTGCAAGAATTTCTCATAATTGAGCCGTATGCTAAAAGTGCCATGGCGGACATTCGTCGCTCATATCGTCGTCTACCGGTGTAAAATTCGACATGGAC
This sequence comes from Paragonimus kellicotti, assembly GCA_014220965.1. Classification (NCBI taxonomy): domain Eukaryota; kingdom Metazoa; phylum Platyhelminthes; class Trematoda; order Plagiorchiida; family Troglotrematidae; genus Paragonimus; species Paragonimus kellicotti. Next base: position 25,856 of record LOND01028526.1, on the reverse strand, counting down.
AACAGTAGCTTGGTGTAGAGTTATTAGTATTTTAGTCGTTGTAGACCCCGTTTTCCTCCTAAACCGGAGGTTTTATGGCTTACAGGGTCTGTGATTGGAGACGTTAAGGGATTATAACCACTGTTTCACTGAGTTTTCTGTGATCGAAGAAGGATTACTGGACCTGGGCAGTGAAGATTTGAAGAAACCTGTTCTACGAGTATTATTCAGTTTTTATTTTATAAGCTGCTGTAACCTGGTCTGCTGACTTTCTAGTTTTGTTACGTTACGGTGTACGCATCACTCACTAGTATTTTATTGTTCATGGCTTTGCTGATTTCTGCGTTTTATTGCTTCGATTATTTCCTGCATCTCTGGATTTATTGTTGTTTACGTTGACTGTCGTTCTTGTCATTAGCTCATTGAAATGACCGATTTTGTGACCATAACTTTGTTGTGCTGCTTAAAACATTATTTGTTTGCGTATATCCTTCATCAGTGGGAACACGATCGTCTCGCTCAAGTGGACTTGAAGTTGGACGCAGAACTGTGCACACTGGAACAAGAGCTTTCACGTTTAGATACCGGTGTGTCTCATTTGCCACTTTTCCAGGTGACAGTAGGAATGCCCCCTCTGTGCTATATTTCATCGGACGTCTGAAATTCTTGTGCTGTTTCTAAGCGACTTTACCGTCTCCATTTTCGTACTTGATGCCACTCTGTTATTACCTGTTATTCGCTACACTTTTGGGTTTATCGGTGTTTGAGACAATGTTTTGGTTTGCTTGTGCATCTTCAGTTAGGGTGCTTGTTCTGGTCAACTGTTTAGACTGTACTAACGTGTTCTTGGAAGCCCAGTAACCGGTGTCGTGCAACTGGTCTCCGTACGATTTCGTTCCGCTAATCGAAGACATTGTTTAAGGGCGAACTTAAATGAATGACAATACTGGGACCGTAAATCGGAGTCATGAAGAAATAGCGCATGTCTAGTTTGGTATTCGAAACAACTAGTGTGTTTCCGTTTTCGTTTTTTCGATATTGCCCTATTTATAAAGGGCTTCTCTATCGGGTTTTCAAGTTCTGTCAGGTTTTTAATAATCCACCGTGTCTCACCAATTTTTCTGGTCATCGTTGATGACATTGGTTAACGTGCGACAAGTAACAGTTGGATGGTGTCTATCTAATTAATCGCGTGCGCCAGGCGGACGTAAACTCTGAGTGGTAGTAGCAAAACGTCCAGTTTGGAAAGGGATCTATCCAACAATCCTTATTTCAGACATCAAGAAGCCTGTCCTCGTTCCATCCCGGACTACACTGACTGCTGATGGTCGACCGTGTTGTTAAATTCAACCGCGAAAGCTTCATAGGCCCACTGCGTGTTATTCCGCACCGGTTTTTATTCCACCTTTCACGAGAGCCCGCGGGTCAGTTTGCTTTTCTGGATCAGCGTGGATTCCGACCATCTACTGGACGTTCTCACTTTTCTCCGTACTCTCCGTCTTCGAGTCCGATTATGTTTATGCGTAGCTGTTGCCGTTCGTTACACTACAAATTATCCACACAATATGCGGAACGGTGTCACAAAAAAATTTTGTACTGGACCGCAGCTGCATTTACCCTTTCTTTAGCTGTTCCGATTCTGTCCACAAATCTATTTTCTCAGATAGCTCATTGAGGGGTGACACCTGTTACATGTGTGTCCATTCCACAGCATCGTGTGGTCAAACTTCAGGTCAAGTTAAGACCTCTGCAACGGAGTTTGTCAGCGGTGCACTTGGCAGCGTCTTACACACAGCTCCAGACAATCTCTTTAGTCATTTTGAAAGGCTTCTTCCAGGAGACAGACTTGTAGGCTCGGAATATACCTGTTATTACTTTGCTCACTTGTAATTCACGGGCAGTCTAAGACGAGTCCAATCACTCAGCGGTGGAGGTGTGTAATGCAAGGTCAGTGACGCAGCCGTCAGCATGGTTGTCTCATGGGGACGCGGGTGAGAATTCAACGTCCTATCGTCGCAAAGACGTGCACTTTCTGCGAGCTCTGACAACGGCAAAATTCAGATCTAGAACTTTCTTCCGAAGGGGGTTGGCTGATTAGTTTGTCTGATTACGAAAGCTGAGGTCATTTGTAAGTGATGTTCAAATTGTATAACAATGTATAATCGTCGTCTAATTGCATTATGCTTTCGTAAATGCACTTGCTCCGGGCGTTGAAAACCTGAGTATATTTGGACCTGTTTATTTGTTGAATCTCACCTTTTGATCGCATTTGAGAAGAGATTTCTCTTCGCGTTGTTAAAGCTAGGTCGACATTTACTACCCGTGGACACCGGCGATACCTGTGTAATATCCGTCCGTTGTTAAGTGAACGTGCATAGCGCGGTGTTGCTTTGCGATCGTGAAGCTACCGTTTCCACGTCTGTAATATTCACATTTATTTTGATAGTTGTTTCCAGAACATTGCTAGTGTGCGAATTCAACAGTAAATAAACGACGGTGAGTTTCAGCGACATTTTATGAGCGGATTGTCTCACTTTGCGTAAACTCGTGGGTTGAGGTAGTTCGAACCGGTTTTGGGCACTCAGCATATCGCGCCCTGCCTGAGCTTTCTGAGTGTGGTTGGGAAACAATATGGTGGACAGCCCGTGACTTAGCGAGAGACATGAAGAAATTGTCGTCTGGTTTGGACTCTGAATGTCGTTGGCTATAGAATGAGGGATGGGACCTGAAGCCGATGTCATCGGCGAATGCTGTTTTGCCGCTGTAGTCTTGTTTAGCTGTCACCCTGTACGCTCGTCACAACGAAGCTGGACCTTGACATGGCTTGCTCCTCTCGATGACCTATTGGGCTAAACTGGACGGTGTGATCACCACACCGATAGAGTCACTCATGCCAGGCAGGCCAATAGGTAGAGGTCTGACAAACCCAGTCTCCTGGTTCCTCTAGATTGAGAGTTTGAAGGCAGCTGGCATCTTTTTCCGGAAAAAGTACCAGTTCTGGTACATTGCCACCCAACCGCTGCCTTGCGGTACAGGCTTTTTGAGCCAAAGGCTTTGGTTGAGAACCCTAATCGTTCTCCTGTCTAGGTCTGGGCGTCCTGGCAGTATCTCAGCAACAGAATATTCACAACACCAATAATTCCATACTGCATCGGCCGTCTCGCAGTATAAACCGGGTCGCCCTATCTGCTGCATACAGCAGGGTGGATAGGCGAAAACATGCTACTGCTGACCCCTCCTGTCCTATCAAATTTAGCTCTCAGGCCCCTCCCGACCCCCATTTCTGGTGATTACTCTGCAGGTCCCACAATAGATATAACTAATCATAATTAACTGTGTCGATAAGTTCTATATCCTACCATGCATCCTCAGGCCTCCCTCATTCCTTGCTTAGACCTAGAATGCGAATTCATCTGACTGTTTTCAACGTTCGCACTCTCAAACAGATAGGTTGGCAGGCCGTTCTTGCTCAAACATAAAACCCGTTGCATATCGATGTCTGCTATATCTCGGAGACTAGTTGGCGTATGGTGCTTGTAGCACCTACACTGTCTACACAATACTGGTTCGGGTGACTCCACGGCCGCCGCTACCGATCAGGTAGGTATAGTCTTCAGCACGACGGCTGTAGCCGCACTTGGTAGATTGGATTCCTGTTAGCAGTTGACTGTGCCGTCTGCTTGGCTGGTCCGGTTATGGTCAACTCTAGACGCAGAACTTTCAGAAATCATTTCATCGTGTCTTCTTGTGCTCCAGGTGACTGTAGTGACGTCGGCGTCAAAGGTTGCTTTTACGCGAATCTGGCCGCTCTCCTTCGATCGACACGTTTTCTGATATGGTTATTCTGGCCGGAGATATGAACGCCCGGGTCGGTCGCCTTGGTGAGGTCGAGTCTCGTTTAGGCGATACGTTTCGGATAGCATCATATCGCTCGGATAATGGCGAGTGACTGTTACAGCTATATGTAGAACACAAGCTATTTTTAGCCAGCACTAGTTTTTGGTATCGTGCACGTCATTGTTATACTTGACGATCCCTGTTTTCGAATCAGGCTTGGTCTCAGATAGACCACATAGCCGTTAGCTATAGGTGGCGGGGTTCCATTCAAGACTGTCGTTCTTATTGGAGCACGTACTTGGATTCAGATCATGCGTTGGTACGTTGTCGTTTTGTTCTTACTTTTGCTGGGCAACGACCTCACCGACAGCAACGGTTAGCTGTTGAGAAACTGGCTATGCCGTCAGTAAATAATAAGTACAAAACCGGCCTAGAAAACAGCCTTATCGGTTCCCACGTCGAAGATTCTAACAGCTGCTGGGTTCAGGTCTCAAAAGTCATTCATGACGCAGATATTGTACTATGTGACAAGATGGTTCGTGATTTGAACGAACATGGGATTTCAGATAACTTCCTGAAGTTGTTAGATGCCAGACACAACATGCCTCCTGACAGTTCGTATGAAAAGTTTAGGAAAGATATCCGTAGCAAGCTGAAACGTGACCTAAACGCTGATCATGAGGTTTGGTTAATGGAAAAAGTTGAGGAAGAGGGAGCCGTTTTTGCCGTATTTCTCGACTGTAAAGCTACTCACGATTCATTGGATCGATCTACACTTCTAGATTCGCTTAAACGTAGGGGTGTACCGACTAAGTATGTGAACATACTGTCGGCGCTTTATTCCCATACTTCAGCTCAGGTTAGGGTTTACGGTGAACTGTCTGACAGTTTCAGCACCAGGAGCGGCGTACGTCAAGGCTGTCCCCTTTCGCCATTTTTGTTCAATTTCGTCATAGACGAAATAATGGAGGACTGTCTGCGGCACTCAAATGATGCCGGCGTGGACCTCCTACCTGGTGAAAGACTGACTGATCTTGATTATGCTGACGACAAGGTTTGCTGTTTGACACTTCACAAGCAGCACAAACAACGGACGCTATTTCGCGTTCTGCTAAATACTTCGGAATGCGCTTTGCAGCCTCAAAATGCAAAGTGCTTCTGCAAGATTGCTGTGATTACGTAGATTTAATGTTAGATAATGAAGTTATGGAGGTTGTTGACCGGTTTGTATACTGGGAAGCTGCATCAGTGGCGGCGGTGGATGTTTGGGAATGAAATAGAAGTGCGTATCTCTAAGGCTAGGGCAGTGTTCGCTAATCTGAGGCACGTGTGGCGACGGAGTGGTGTCTTTATGGGGCTTGCAGGTCACGTTTATAATGCGAGAGTGAAAGCTGTATTACTTTAAGGCAATCGAACATGGCCGCTCAGGGTAGAGGACGTGAACCGTCTCCAGGTATTTGACCACCGATGTCTGCGTTCAATCGCTCGTATCGGGTGGCACCAGCGAGTAAGCAACGAGGAGGTTAGGAAGCAGATATTCGGTAGTAATTGTTAAGTGAATTCTTTTGTTCGGTCCTTCGCACAGATTTAGTTGTCTGGGTCATGTACTAAGGATGCCAGCTAGTCGTTTGCCACACCGAGCACTGCCGACGCTGCGGCCGACTGGCGCAAGGTGCGAGGTGGACAGATGATGACCTGGCGTAGACAAATGAAATCGTTCACGAAGGGGTTGGTCACTGTAGGTCGGGTTCGTCTCCCGGGCTGGGGCCCTCGCGACTCACAGAGTCGGTGGCTTGAGACGTTAGGTGAGATGGCGGCTAATCGAGCTCAGTGGCGTGAATGTTGTCGTTGTTTGGCCGAGTTGTCTGTGAAGTGAGTGCACTTAATGATGCGGGGCAGTGAAAGCCGTAAGGAAGCTGTCTTGCTGATGACGCCTTACTTTCACTTACAGCTCGGTTGTTTGTTTGTAAATTGTATGCACATTGATATTGAATGTTTGAATATAAACGAAGCTATTTTTATTAGTTTGGACCGTTCTCCTCCCCTACTTTCTTTTCCCCTTCCAGTGCAGGGTTTGTTTTTTCCTCATCCTTGAGAACTATTGATTTATTGTTGTCTGTAATTGCGATGAGGATGAGATGTTTTAAAAACTTATTGCAAGCGGCCAAAACTATCAAATCTTTTTGTAATTCATTGTCATCGGTAATCTTTTTCAGCGTTCTTTTGTTTCTGTCTGTTTATTCCATTTCGTCCACTACGTTTTTGTTTTGCGGCCTTATTTCAATGCTCAGGCTATGTTCAAGTATAGCGTGTAGTGTTTATAATAATAAGTTCTCGTTTTTGAGTTACTTTTGGCGTCGATTGTATTTTGCAAAGCTGGTGGTACCAGTGGTTGGTGTATAATGGAAATTGTTGCGTATCTTACCTAAGTACGCTGTTACGAAAGAAGAATACTCGTTTGTGTTCACTGGTTGCTTTGGTCATTACGAAATTTAACGTTTATCCACATGATCATTATTTCAGTTTCAGACATCTGTCCGTAGATTTCCGTGCACCAAGTTTGTAACAATTTGGTCTCTATCTCTCGCCAGCCACGGCAGTATTGATTGTGCATCTGTAGACTACACACTACTCATGTGGGTTGTAAATAATCTGTTGGTTTGATTGCATGAAATACGTCGGAATTAATGCAATATCCGAATTAATGAACCTTGTTCTTTGTTTTGTGTATACTCGAATAAGCAAGCGTATAACGGTTCGTTGCATTATTTTTTTCAGATGGAAACTCCGTCGCTCTGGGGTTTTGTTTTCCCATTCTCCCTCCTTACCTGTCGTTGAGCAACTGAGCAAAATGACTGATTCTCAGGTAAAAATTTGTTATATTGTTGCGTGGTGAAACTTCTCTCCTGGTTCTTTCAGACATTGACCAGTTACCTTTGTTCAAAAATTTTGAATTGTCTTTTGTTTCGCTGCATCTCTACGCCTCCCGTTAATCTCGCACGTTAATTTCTACTTGTATTTTGTGAGTGTTATCACTGTCACTTGTACTGGTTTAATCGTTCTCTGTCCGTGTACGTGATTGTTAGTTTTGTGTGCCTTGTTGACATCGCGCATAAAATAAGGTCTACTTAGTTCCTGTTGCTGGAAGTGCCTAAGCAAAGTCGTCCGTCAGTGCAGACGATTTAAGAATGTCGTATTTAGTCGACTTATTTTCATTTTAATCACTTGGCTGTGCAACCTAGCATGTAGTGGCACTGACTGCTGATCGCCGATTCGAGGTGCGTTTACCTCATCCGCTCCTACGGCTTGCCAGTATCTGGTCCATATATAACCTGGTATTCCACTTAACGGAGCACATTTACTATTGTAGAAGCGGACAGTTTGACCTTGATCTGACCAATTCCGTGGATCTAGGCCGTGAAAGTTATTTGTACCCCTAGATATTTCCTCGCCCAGTTTGCTCGACATTCGCATCCAATCGGACACAGACCGTTTTGTTTGCCAAGTGAGTAGGGATTATTGTGTATCGTTGAGGTCCTTTCGCATGGGACTTGTGCTGATGCGAAACATCCAGCTTAACTACTTGCAGTTGGATAACTGCACACAAATATTGTGTTTGTTTTCACTTATAATAATATAATGACAATCACTCCATGATCTCCTGATACATTATTGTCGTATCACTCCTGTACTGGCTGTCATATTTCGCGTTTATCTCAATACAGTCTTGATGAACTTTGTCTTGGCCAAACGAAGTTTGGTGGTTTTTTATGTGTTGAACTTATTTTTTTTCAACAAGTTGTTTGCTTTCTTCACCCAGGTCGAGGAGTTTTTTGCTCAAGCTCTGGAACGACTCAATCAGTGTGAAATAATTGCCAAACATGGATATTGTGAACTAAAACGTCAGAGTATGGTTGAATACAGGCTGGAACAAGAGGTACTGATTTCGGCTCATTTCTGTGTGATTTCTTATAGATGTTTCTATCATTTGTCGTTTCTTGCTAGACTTGTTCGAATACTCTCGTGTTATGTTTGACACTTTTAAAAATACGATATCCACCTGGTATTACTAGCGTTTGTTTTCTGTCCGAAGTTGGTTATTACTTCATTCGGAGTGCATTGTGATATACACACATATAGTGAAAGCGTCTCTGTGTAGCAAAAATCGTTCAGTAAAGCACGATCTTTATTGTCCAACTCGCTCGTTCCCACGCCACGCGCGCGCTCGCGTTTATGAGCCGGAATTCCAGTCCACAACACAGCGGCGGTTTCCACTCACACGTCGTGTGCACTTCTGCCTGGTTTGTGTGTGTGGCTGACGCCTTCTGTCGTGGGTTTTTGCTTCAATTCCTCGTCCGATTTCGGTGAACTGATGGCTCGTCCGGTTGCCCGTGTTGTCTGCAATGCAACCGCTGTGTACTTTTGGACGTACCTTCTCGCTGATTTAAGGTATTCTTTCGAGTGCTAGGGTATTCGCGCCTCCGATTTGGTCATCCATCACACTCGCCCCTTCTTTAAAGAACTTGCTGCGAGTGTGCCAGGGTGCCAGGTGTACAGCATTGATCCATCGCCCACGAGGACCTTGGTTGAATTTGGAAGCTCGTATTCCTGCGGTTCCTAATGACAAATAGTCCGTTCGATCTTGCTTTAAATTTGCCAACACCGGGGCCGTGTGTTTCTGATCGACCGTAGTTTCTTACTTTCAAGAGCTTTCACGTTTAGATACCGGTGTGTCTCATTTGCCACTTTTCCAGGTGACAGTAGGAATGCCCCCTCTGTGCTATATTTCATCGGACGTCTGAATTTCTTGTGCTGTTTCTAAGCGACTTTACCGTCTCCATTTTCGTACTTGATGCCACTCTGTTATTACCTGTTATTCGCTACACTTTTGGGTTTATCGGTGTTTGAGACAATGTTTTGGTTTGCTTGTGCATCTTCAGTTAGGGTGCTTGTTCTGGTCAACTGTTTAGACTGTACTAACGTGTTCTTGGAAGCCCAGTAACCGGTGTCGTGCAACTGGTCTCCGTACGATTTCGTTCCGCTAATCGAAGACATTGTTTAAGGGCGAACTTAAATGAATGACAATACTGGGACCGTAAATCGGAGTCATGAAGAAATAGCGCATGTCTAGTTTGGTATTCAAAAGAGCGCTCACTTGCGTTGCTTGTTGATCTTTCTGTCAGGGAGCACGGACCTTAGGAGCTTAAACATTTGCAACCTATTTTTATTTGTAGAAATGAAGTTGGTGGCGGAAGGATCGTGTCTCATTTATTAAGCCCTCCTACTCTGTTAGAAGTTCATCATGCAATCTTATGGTTGTAATTGCCTTTCGTTTAGATGTTTCTCATTGTTTTTCCTGATCGGACTGGGCTGTGGCTCAGCACAGCATACAAGCATGCTTTTCTACTTCAGAATAGCTGTAGAGGTCACCCTAATCTTCAGTCTGAATTTGTATGTAACGGTGACAAGTTGTGCTTTCTATGGTAGAATGTGTTTCTAAACACATATCTGTCTTAAAGCACGGACTCTAACAAAACAATATTACATTCAGCCGATGCTTACTCGACAGCGCAAAGAAGTTGAACATTATCAGCCGTGTAAGATTTGATCAATGGATCTAACTTTTCCGGTAACCGAGAATCATTTTTGATTACAGGGGTACAAGCATACTGGTTGTAATGTGGGGAAGTGTTACTTCTTGTCTGTAGGCTAAAACTGAACTAGTGAGTTCGTGTCAGTGAAAAATCCCCAAAATATATTGCTCAGTCTTATAGTACCCATAACACGATTTTAGTACTATAAGACTGAGCAATATATTTTGGGGATTTTTCACTGACACGA
>LOND01028523.1:0-20401 GCA_014220965.1 Paragonimus kellicotti | reverse complement strand
TCTTATCACCAACTTACTGTTTACACAGTAGGGTTATGTTGCCACTTTTCATCCAGTGAATGCTGTTTCATACTCTAACCATGTTTACTAATCGGGATAAGTTTCGATGGACTATCATTTATAAAGCCATCAGTATTTCGCTGTCCTGTTCCACGATCACAGCCTCGCATTTGAAGCGGAAGTAGCGTCAGCAGTTCTTAATCGATGAGATTGTGAGATGATTTTGCCTTTTCTCACCTATTTTACTGCTTGTGCTAATGGTCTGCCTCGGCGACACATTAATGATTAGAGACGGCGTCGGTTGTAGCCATGCTTAGTTCGATTGTTGACTGCACAGTTCTAAAGTATTCTGAACTTCACGGATTGTAATGACACTCTTGATCGACTTACGCATGGTCGCCTACCAGTTTGTGCTGGGTTGGAATCACCTTTAGGGCAGCCAGTCTAATATGAAATCCCAACATATTAAACTAACTCGGTTTCTTTGAAATCTTCTGATCGGAGGCAAACAGACAATGGTTATCAAGTGAGGTTTGAAGTGTTTTCAGCACGGTGTGATTTCAAGCTCACTATGATGTAGACGTAATTACTGTGAGGTCTACTTTTTTCAACAACGAGACATGGTAACTTAAGTTCATAGACAAAAGACTACTTTGTGCAAATGCTAATCGATCTCAGTGCTTTGCTGTCTTGGCGCATCTTTGGCGACTCGTACATACGAGGTTCCTGGCCCGAGCGATTTTGCTCTCCCGTCATCAATAGGATTACCCTAAAGAAAAATCCATATTTGCTTGTAGACGTCTTTTTGTTTCCATCGTTTTCAGATCAAAGTCCTCCGTAAACTGTTGAATCAGGTGGAGTGCTGTGCGTACATTGTGTTGGCACCTAGTTTATCAGGGTCGTTGTTAACCCCTTGATTACCGTACACAAATGAATAAATATGGTACTTTAAACGGAACGAATTCATTCCTTAAAATTTCCAAGTCTCTGTGGTCCTCGATGTATGGCCGACCCTCGTCCTGTCAGTAGATTATAATGATATGTTTAGCTATCTGTTTCTAAAGTGAAACGAGTTTGTTCATATATACAACACTAGTAGCTTTTGATATATTATTAATTTTTTTTTACTTCATTCGAATTGTGACGCTCACGTTTCTAAAACTGCTTTAGTTTAGTTCCCTTTTTGGTTTGCCATTTCGATATCTTCATCGTCATCCACGTTATCATCATGTCATTTATTACAGGTTAATCGTAGAAACGAAGGAATCTTCTTGAAGCAACTGCCGTTCGTTCAACCTCAGCCAAATGCAAACGAGAACCTCGGCCATGGAGCTTACCAGTCTCAAACTTTCGGTATTGGTCCACCCAATCTTGACTGTGTAGATCCTATCAGCTACTCATCAGCCTCACGATTCATGGTCCATTCATCCGTATCGGCTCCTGCGACAGTAGTCCGCCGACTTGGCACTCCATCCGTGACCGTACCATCTCAGTGTTTCAGTGCGTTTGGCGCTTGGGGCCTACAGTCATCATCCTTTCTCCCCGATATTATGGAACCGGAGTATCATCAGTTAGGTGTGCGGATCCAACATTTAAATGTTCGGGTCAAAGATGCAATTATTACGAATCCGAATGGATGTTGCATCTATTTTGGTCGATATGATGAAGTAATTCCATTCTGTGGTTAATTTTTTTTTAACGGTTTTTAGATCAATTCTCCGGCTGCTCCGGACCCAGTTGAAGCTCAGATTCCTCATCACGTGTCCGAAGCGAATAAAGAATATGTCGACCTACTTTTGGATAACATGGTCCGTGGTATCATCCTGTCTGTCACACAAGGCAATATCTATGCAGAACGAATGTGCAAATGTGCTGCTTTTGTGAATGTTCCTACTTCAAACGGGGAATATGCGCTTCTGAAAAAGCTGGGCCGTCGTGAGCGAGAGTTGATTTTTGACTATAATGAGTTTATGATCTCATTACGTCTGCATTTCGCAGGACAACGACCAAAACCGCACTTCGAGGTTATTTTGGCGTTCGGACAGCAGTTGCGACCGAATTTAACTACCAATAGTTTGCTTGTTTGGTGTCGAGTGGCCAGCTGTCGAGCGTGGTTTCAACTTCATAAGGTACCGAATCTGACTTCTGTTTAATTGCTAATGTATACCGTCAGCTTGACTTTTGCCACTCATTTGACTCATTATTTAGCACTGATAAGTATTGGTTCATTACAGGTTAGCACTGTTAGGTTCAGTCAGATTGATAGGGTTGTGGATTTTATTCCTAAGCTGACAGTCGCGGTACTTTAACTTCATAGTCTTTTTGCGACTTTTCATGGACGGAGGCGTTGCGCGTGATTACGGCGGGAAATTCGAATCGGTTTTTGTTTCTCCACCATTCACATCATACGGCAAATTAGTATCGGTCGATACATTGAACATTTCAGATTCTGTTGTAATTATTTACTCATCGTTTATCGTATGCGGTAACATTATTGTTATTGAAGGTGACATGGGATTTCATGTTGCATGTCTGCCCTTCATCCTTTTATATGTTTACCTAATTTACCAGCCTGTGATTGTTTATCTTTGTTGTGGCTATTTTTTACATACGGTTCTGCATCTTTACGTATCGCTGGCAGTTGATCAGTGCTGCGGGCCATCAATGATAGTGTTGAATGATTTCGATGTAGACTACCTTGGCCTGGTTTCACAGATGTTTGCGTCGTATACATCATGTCTAGGGTCATTGTTCTTACACCTACTTTATTGTGGTTGAGGTTAGTATACATCACCGGTGTTCGGGTTCAATTCCTTCGAATTAAAATATTGACCGTCCTTTTATGTTACCAGGAGCGCACGCCGCTTTCTGTCTCCCCTGAGACATTTACCGACGAGTTCCCGCTCAATCGTGACCTGGTGTCCATCACTGTGGATTCCGATCCTGGCACCCCATATAACACTCCGTTAGTCAGTCGATTCAGATCTGCTGATTATAAACCGTGAAAACAGTGGTTATTTGGCTGTGCATTCCGATGGGAAGTTGAACGAACTGAGTCGTGTGTTGGAACATGACGTGACTACTATTGGTTTAACGGATCCTTTGGAACACGATATGATTCCGGGGCGAGCAAGTCATTGAGGAGGCCGTGGAAGTCCCATTGGACGATCAGGACGAAAGTTTGGTGTATGAAACATCGTCTGATATGGTCCCGGACAACTTGTTAGTGACGGACGCTCACGACACAACCTCAACGGACGTCTGCATATCTAGTTCGTCTCTGTCACACGATGTGTTTTTTACCTCTTCGAGTTCTATCGATGCAAAACCGGATCTGTCCCTCACAACTGCGGACGTACTGAATTTATCTCCCACAATTGTTTGATTTGAATTCCCGGATTCCTCCTTTCTCATTTGTAAATATGGTTGCGGGAAGTTCGAGCGAGATTTCCATTTGAGTACTTTGTCTTTGTGGCGAATTTCGCCTTATGTACATCTACGAGATTATTTTCCGTTGTTATCCAACAGACGGGCATCTGTTCATTGCTGTCGTTATTCTATTTGACGTATCGATGAGGTTACGTGCAGGTTAATTAGCTTATGCTGCCTTATGATTTCTAACGATCTCTGCCTTAACTCGATTTTTCTCCGATTCATCCTCTCTGAGTCTTTGCCATATGGCTCATCGTATGCTGCGCTATTGAGATTTGGCGCCTGCCTGACCAATTAGTCTAACATGTGCTAACCAGAGTGACGAGCGTGCGCCTTCATATGTTTCAACACATTTCATATTACACGTCGAAGTAGTGATGAATAACGTTCCGAAGGATTTGTTTTAAAGTGCTAGTAAAAATAAATTTAACTGGATTAGGTAGCTGTTCAGACCTTCAAAGTGCAAAGTGTTACTTCAAGACTGGGGCATTTCCACTCCTACTTTCTTTATTGCAGGTAATCCGCTTGAGACTGTGGACAGTTTCACCTACTTGGGTAGCATTATCTTCACCTACTTGGGTAGCATTATCTCGTCAGCTTGTAATATTGCTGATGAGATATCAACGAGGATAGCAAAGGCACGAGTTGCCTTTGCCAACCTGCGTCATCTGTGGCGTCGGAAAGACGTTCGATTGTCGCTGAAAGGAAGAGTATATAATGCTTGTGTGCGTTCTGTTTTGCTCTATGGTTCGGAGACGTGGCCTGTTCGCAAGGAAGATATCAACAAGCTTGCTGTATTTGACCATCGTTGTCTCCGCCAAGTTAGCCCACATTAAGTGGACTGATCGCGTGAGCAATACGGCAGTTCGCCGGCGCGTATTCCGGAACGCTCGGGATGCGCGATCGATCGGTCAACTACTCACGTTGCACAGCCTGCGATGGTTAGGTCACGTACTCCGTATGCCAGCTGAGCGTTTACCGTACCGGGCATTATATACTGAGACCACCAACAGTTGGGTGAAACCACGTGGTGGTCAAGCGACAACGTGGTCACGAAATATGAGAACCCTGACTGCTCCACTGAGTAAAGTGGGTAGGTGTCGCCTGCCTGGATGGGGTCCTCGTGATCACTCAAACCGCTGGTTAGAGACGCTATCCGAGATGGCGGCGTGTCGCAGTCAATGGCGTACCTGCATCCATACCATTTCTAGTTCTTTTGCTTAGACTTCTATTAATTTTTCTTAGTAACGTTTTCTTCTAGGATATTCCACGTCACTGTTGAGGTGAGCGGCAGCCCGAGCCACAGTACCTTTGGTCAGGCTCATGGCTGATATGATGATGATGATGATGATGTTCAGATGCAAACACATCGTTACCACAGCACGCCGTAATGCTGGGCAACTTATTCAGTTGACGATACAGGTAATCCTGAGATTCTCATTTCAAGTCTTAGAAGACTGTGATGAAGTCGATCTACAGTTTTTTACCCATGAACCGCATGAAGTACAGGTCAGTCTGATGATTCAAATTAATCGGCGTCGTATTTGGCTGAGGAGCCTATTAAAATCGTTATGTTCATACCGTTTGCTATCGCGTGAAGCGAAGCGCCAACGCTTCAATGCGTTTCCACGAGTGCGTAAGTTTGTAATCAACTGAAGTGATTTCGTTTTAAAGTCCCCTAATAAGTTTAGCCAGTGGCATTTGTTCTAACAACCACTAATCAATTAGATCGAGTTGCTCTCGAAAAATGACTTGACTGCGTATTGCAAGGGCTTGAGACTGTACGATTTAAACGCTCTGGTCAACACTCATTGGAATGGTAATGCGAGCATTTATTGAGATGCGCCATAGATGTTTCTACGTCTGGAAGCCCCAGCTGTAAAAAAGACGAGTTGGTATCAGGAGGCGAATGTGTGAACAATTTATTGCCCCAATCGGCTTGGGAAAACATATCACCACTTCTGAGAGGTGCCATATTGATACCGGTCATAAGTCGTTTGTAGCAGTGTCCAGGACGAACTGACTGAATGCTTTTTTGGTCTCTGAAAGTGCGATCTCAAAAAGCCTGGCACGTGTACTGTCAACGAAGGCCGACGCATTTGTTGTGCGAGCCTGCATGAACAAGTTCATTTGCGGCGCCAGGCGGTTCAAGTGATTCGGCTGGCTAAACTTCATCAGTGGTGAGTGGTTTAACATTACGCTGGTCTGGAGGAGCGGGACCATGGTGTCGTTCTATTATTCTTAGTGAGTATTCTCCGGCTGGCATTTACAATACTGTTGAGACTGAACCTTACTGTTAACCGTTTGTTCCTTCAGGAGTGAAGCTTGCGGTGTAAAATAGTCCGACAATAAATGGCCACCGTGTTGATCTTTTCGAATGTGGTTGGATGTGACGTGTCTTCTGTATGAAGAGAGCACTTTGATAGCTACAGATGCGACTCAAATCTGGCAACGAATCTGTCAGCTGAAGTTGGTACTAAAGGTGTTCCACTGATATTCCGTGTGGTTGTCTGCGGACTTTGACTTGGAAAGTGAGCTTAAATGTTCAGAACGCAGTTGTAGGAAGCGTCTTATTTCGTCCACGGATAGACCGGTATGCATGTTACGTTCGTCAGTAAAATCTCATTGGTTGAGGATCGCACCATCCAGTAAACGGAGATTCGATATTCTTTTAACGACTCATTCCTGATTTCAACAGTTTGTGAACAATCGGCAATTAGGTTTACTGGTGACGTTTTACTTCTGACACAGAAACTTCTTCAGACCAGATTAACCAGTTGTAACTGCTGGTAATTAAGGCAGGCTAGACGTAAGCGGCTAGACATCACCAACAAACCAGATTACCGATTGTTCACGGGTTGTTGCGAAATTATGAATACTCAACTATGTTCCAATAAACAACGAATCATTCTTACTCTGTGTTCATGCTGTTCACTATTTTGGCCGGTTCAGAACCGTTCTCCTTATCGTATGTAGCAGGCGCGCTACGAATTATTTTCAGAAATTTGGCCGGCCTTTTAGTGGGGTTGTGCTGCAGTGAGTTTGTCGTAGGCGCCATCGATCTCACTGGGATGCCGGATTAACGAGTAGTTGAGGGACCATAGTGCAAGGACATCACACGTCGTAGGCTGGTTGACATTCTCCCTTCAAAGGTGTGTAGTTTTTTCATTTATTGCTTTTCTAAGTTGCATGTTTTATAAGTCAGGTCGATTGCTGAATGATGGTGACGTTTTGCCAAGATGGTCTGCATGAACCATAGCAACCGCACAAAAACCCTGTCTCTTATACAGAGATTCAGTTTTGGTCGGACTTCGTAGCTTTTTGCCCTGTATGCTGTTTGTTTAATATTGCTTTTGTCTACCTGGCGTGATTCGACGTTCGTGTTCTAACTAAGTGAACCTAATCCAACCATATGTTTCCGTCGGGGAATTAGAGCCTGTAGATTTAAGGTGAAGGTCGATTAATGCCAACCAGTCTCAGGCACTGTTGATGTTACTTCGTTTGCAACGTGTCAAGCTGGACGAGCTACCAACTCTATCGCCACAAAAGCAAGGGGAAGCTTGCTTCTGTGGACTCGGAAAAGGATATGCAACCGACTGTATTCATTGACAAAGCAGTATTCTGTTTGGGTGGATTCGTACGTAAACCTCATTTTCGGTACATCAGTTTGCTGCAATCCAACATCAGCACGTCTCAAGGCTTATAGTTTGGACCGGGATAGATGGAACACGGATTATCAGGTCTTCCTTTCTTGATGAGAACGTTAGGTGAAACCCATATTCCCGTAACCATTTTCAAGCTAGGCAGTTCCTATCGTCAAATGCTGCAGCAAAATGTGGCAGCGATGGAGCAACTGGAAGTATTTGAACACGTTTGGCTTCAACAGGTGAGTGCAATACTAGATTATGCACTATGTGTACAGGAATATCTGGATGAAACATTCGAGCGACGACGGACCGGTCGCGGTAAACTAAAGGAGTGGCACCTGCAGTCTGATATTCCTCCACGGGATATTCTTCTTTGGGACTACTTCAAAAAAATTTTACAGGAAAAATCCACAAACACTGGATGAACTCAAAATATCCCTAATCTTAAAATGCAATTCACCCTGTGAGATAGTTTTGCAACGTGTGCTGTCATCATTCCCAAGGAAAATGTTGTATAAGCAGAACCGCGGAGAACATTTTGAGCATTTCGTGAATTTATGTTCTACATGTTAATGCTTTCGCTTCTTTGTATCTTTGCGTGGCGGTAATGTTGACCTGTCGGAACAGCACATTAGCGCCAATTGGCAGATTCTCATAGTTAGTGGATTACTATCTTATTAATGCACCGTTTTGGTTCATGTATAGTCAAACACAGTAAATTAGTAACTTGAGCACACGATGCATTAGGTCATTATTCACAGATATGTGTTAGTCAGATGTGATATATGAAAAAGCCGTTGGGCACGGGGATGGAATATTTATTTCACGTCATGTAAGCGGTGCCGTCAAGCGTACATCAAGATGTAGCCAGTTTTAGTTAATGGTATCCAGTAATAACTACATGCTGTGTATGGTTCAACTGTGAAGTACAAAAGTGGTCTCAGTATCAGTGGTTGTTTTCTTAGAACGACATCTCAATCATCTTAGTTGTCAACTTAATCGCAACCTATCAGTGTCATCTGGCTCCGGCATGATACTCAGTTCAATCCCATTTTCACACGGCATGTTCTAAGACAAATAGGGCGGTAAACCTGGAAACAGAGCGGGACGTGCCACAGATTAAATGGAAAATTGTCAGTCTTCAAACAATCTTTCAGTAACCTGTAAATCTGTTTAGTTCGTGATTGTGGCTTCTTATTACTTACCATTTGGCGAAAAAACTATCGTGATAGCAAAGTCCGTTAAGGAAAATTCGCATTTTTGGTTTGTCTATTTGCACTCACCAGCGTATGCCGATTCACAGTCCAGTGTTGCCTTTCAAGCACTGAAACGACTACGGAAACGTGTGTGAGCAGCCAGGTGTTATCGATCATGGACTGCGATGGTGGAAACACTGGGTAGATGGGGTCGGACGTCTTGGCCAGAAATGTTTATAGACCCGTGCCCGCTAGCCTGGCTGTGGTTACGGTCGTGTGTTTTGCCTGTTCACTCACCCGATTCTGATAGGAAGCCTGCTCGTTGGGTAAGCCCTTTGGCCCGGACTTCGGACTTTGTAGCCTGTCCACATTTTTGAGACAACGTACAACAGCTCGTTGATTGTACCCGCCCACCGGTGAAATCGCCGCTGACGCGCAAAGAAGACCCAGGTGACCTGTTTCGTGACGCATGATCAATCGACTGACGCAACACAGCACAGCAAATCACGTGCTGCTCTTTGCGCCGCGCGTACGGAACTGAGCAGCCGGGTGAAAGTCTGTTGTCGTAGTTCGGTTGTGTTGCATTTGCGCCGTTTCGTTCGTACCGACACATATTTGAGCAAAATGTTGAGATTAGCTAGTGGGAAACTGACAAGAAAACCATGGCTTTTGTCACACTCGAAAATTTGTTTTCCTTACTATGGTATGAGCTTCAATCCAGATTGTCACGTTCTTCATTCTAGGTGTAAGGTTTGTTGTAATAGCCATCACGATTCAGATCATGTAATTGTTCGTGCTGCCACTTGTTTCAAGGATATTCACTTATAAAGGTAGTATAGTTAAGTGGTATTCGACCGATGAATGTGTCAAGATTGCTTGTCGAATAGACTGATGGACTAACTGGCTTATTTCAGATCACGCGAGGAAGCTTATCTGGACTAAGTAAATATCATAGCTGTTACAAGTGCTTGTTGTGAACATGTGACTCCTCTGTGAGCTGTTAACGTGTGACGTAACTGGAGTTATGCAGTGTTGATGATCTATGGTGATCTATCCAAGAAAGCTACGCTTAACCCCTTGTAGCTGTGGCTAGGTCAAAGACGGGTGAGAAGTTGACTTCCAGCTGGCCAACAGCATTTTTTGAAGACTATAAGCCCAAGTTTGTTCAGTGGTCGAAAGAGATGGAACGAACCCTTTGTTAGAGGATTACAAAATACTGTTCCTCTTTACTCGTTGTGTTAAGCGTCTGGTTAATGCTAGTGAAGCTGCATTTCAACATCACGTTTCACTTATCATGAAGAAGTCACACTGACGTTATAACTGAGTCGAACATTTTTGTGGAGCAGTTTGATGATTTGAGCCCGATTATGTAGACGTTAGGAACCGAGCAGTCGGTTACTGTGCGTCTGAAGTCCCTCATTTGTAGGTATTTATACTCAGTTAAACTGGGTCGTGAACGGTTGAACATTTGGGCCGGTTATTGATAAAATGCTACACTTCTGTCTTTCGTAGATTGGCTATTGCGAAAAAGACGGCCATACTTAGTACATTGAGGTTATCGATGTTAACACCTGGTACAGCCCGGTTTCTGCTGTATGCACAGTGAACGGTCATTATAGATAGCAAACCTGACGAGACTCCATACGTTTGTTGAGAAATGATACACCCTTATTTTGGAAATATTTAACTTGTGTTACAACGTGGTGCTATTCCCAAGTGACTTCTTCCAGTGGTTCATCGGATTTTCGATTTCTGGATGTTGAAACAATTAGTTCACTTCAGAAGTCCGAATGAGACGATTAGAATACGTGGGGTGGTAGACGCGAACATTTCGTATTGACTCATCGTCGCATTCGACGAGTTGTCTTCGTACCATTGCCTTTGGTTGAGAGGTTGGTCGCACCTCGTTTCTGGTTGTGAGCATATAGAGTGAGTATATAGATGCAACTCTGGATTTCAGGCCTATTCTGTTATCGAACAGTTCACATAGATCAGCTTTGACTTTTCGAGGTCAGCGTGGTCTGTGTTATTACCCGAGAGCTGGTGGCAATTGATAGACCAACCCACATTACGTACTACTCAATCATTCGAACGTTCTACACGTAACGAATTGCCATTGAAATGGATCCATCTTTCATCTTCTCATTAGTTGTATAATTAGCAACGTAAATTAAAAACCCTAAAACTGCGAAAGTTTGCGAGTCAAAGCGCAAACATATCATACCTTCGTGTTTGCTAAAATCACATCAGCGTCACAGTTGGTTACCCTCTTGCAAAAAATTGTAGCTGACCCTTGGCAATCAGGAGGGCTTTATGAATATGAACAATCGATAGTTTGTACTATGTCCGATCACCGTGAACACTGAATTTGAAGCTACGCCGTGGTTAGTCTTTATCCGACACTTACCAAGAAGTGAGAAAACTTTGGGGAAATGATGCCTGGTTTGTGTGACTGATTGAGACAAACTGTTCGATAACCATTTGGGGTTGTTTTTTTTTACCTATTCGAAGCATTCGATCAGTCTTACCCACGTTTGCTTGCCTGCAACAGTGGGTAACACTATAGCTTACGTGAGTGATTCAAGCTGCAGGAATGATTTGACTTACTGACGTTGGCAGTAATTCTATGGTTACAATCAGCGTACTCAGCTCTGCAGCGTGGTAGATCCTCTAAATTGTTGCTTTGAGACGTTGAGTTACCCAGTGTAGCAAATTGTCTCCTTTGTACGGTAATTTAAGACACGTATTACTTCGACATAGTCGTTACCGATTCTTTTTACTTCACTTCTTTAGCATGGTTTTTAATGAAGACGTTAGGATAAGTTTTCAGTCACAAATTATCGGTGAGCAGTCGTTCTTCTTCATCAGCTGTGTTCGGGATGTAGTTCGTTCGTATTGGGTGTTTTCACTAGGACTCTTTTATACGTTATTTGTGTGGGGTATATGAATTTCAGATGTTGTCCCCGTTCATGTTGGTTTGCAGTAAAACCGGGCGCGGAATATTTTCTCTAGCTGTTCATGTGAATAACATGCACAAAAAGGGCGAACGATCGTTCTCTTCTGGTTCACTTGCAACTGAAAAATCAAAACGAAGATAATTCAGCATATTCAAAACCCTTTGGATCTCCTTTTGCTTGTCAGCTGCGAGTAAGACATCGTCGTTATAATATTCAGAGTTTAACGTTTGCAGTGGCGGTTGTTGTCTCGTGCTTGTGGTGGGCTTGGACTGCAGCAGTTTTCTGAATAGGGAAAGTACACTAAGTCAGAACTTACGAACAAGCTGCTTCAAGCGGAATTGTAGTCGTTCGGCGCCAACTAATCGAAATCGACGAACAGATGCTGCATTCGAATTTATTTGCGAGAGGTGATGATTGACAAAGTTTGAACACATGCCAGACTGAAACAACGCAGTTGCCTGAGACAAGATCGTGGAACGTAACAGCAAACGGGCCAATCAATGCGCAAAACGCTTATCGCCCAATAACAGTCGTGAACACCGTTGTTTATTTCTAGAAAGGGTATTGTGTTCTAACAAAGTGAGCTTATTTAGTGTCGCTCAAGTCACCTTTGTTCCGGTTTTCTCGGTCTGGTGGCTCAGTACGCGACATGGTATGAGAAGTGAAAAGGAAGTCCGTATGCAGATACCAAAGCAGTTCGTTAGATGCGATTGCAATCGTTCCTCCTGAGGCATTGGACGTGACGGACAATAGTCAGTTTCCAATATCATAATGAATGTGGGGACTGAAGCTTGTTGACTTTGCCATGTTTAGCGATTTGTTGGGAGGATCGTAAGAGTGCCATTTGGTGGATGTTTTCGACATTACGTTGGAGACAGAAGCAGACTTGTTTTGACGAATCTGAATTTGCCGACAATGAAGGGAAGAATGATAAGGGCACAGTGATCCATAAATTTGAAGAATACTGTCTTGACAAGGCGAGTGAAACCTTTGAACATTCATTATTCTTCTAAAGGAACCACCATCGAGGGGAACTTATCGATTAATATGTGATGACATTGAAGAAGCCGACCAGGACATGCATTTTTTGCAAGCATGTGAAAGACAGTCTCGTACGTAACCTGGATGGTTCTTGATGTTCAGGAGGCTGCAATAACTAAGAGATTGCTGAAGGTGAAACAATTAACGCTTACCCAGTGTACTGACATTTGAAACAGCAAAGTAGTGGAGAGGTGGAGAATAAATGCTGTTAACAGTGGCTGTGGAACGTAGCTTAACGCGATTGGGCAACCACGAGTGAGGTTCGCAATAGATCCATGCTAGTTTCGCGGCGGCGATCATAGACTACAGAAACAGGCGCGTGGAAAAACTTACATGAATTGCCGGAAGAAAAACCATTTTATCAAGCAGTGCAAGTTACATTTGTCAGACTGATCAACGAGAAGTTTATCCGATAAACGTTGAATGGTATTTGAGATGCGCTTGGGTCGAAAGAGATTTACGCCGAGCTTCTTAGCGAAGACAGACGAAGACGATTTCAGTTAGATTCTGGTGCATCTGTCAACGTTATACCTGCAAGTTGTCTTGGACCATCTACTGTAGGACGGTCTGATACGAATGTGGAGTAGAATTTAAACCCATGCTGGGGAAAACAAGTGCTCCGCTCTGTTACCTCGGGTAGCTGATGCACGAGGTTCATCAAAGATTCTTGGCGTAGAATACTTTGGGTACTGACCTTATTTTCAGGTAGGAAGCTTTTCGGGCTTCCTTAGGATTTTTTTCTCTTACATTACATGAGATGTAAGGTATTTACAGAATTATGTTGTGAGACATTTAAACCGTTGTGGATTGTCTGCTACAAATCACTTAAGTGGTTTATTAACTGAGCAGGAGTTTAACAGTTTTAAACATAAAGACTGCCTTTTTGTTGAGTTCTCCGTACAGACCTCTGGAACTGTTTTACTCCTGGTTACATTTTGATAAGACCTGTTAATCCATTCATTCTGTACGCAAGTTGAGCGCAGTTGACAACTTTCTCGGGCTTTCATCATTTCGACACTGGTGGTCTCCTTTGCCAGGGAGAATATTTCAGAAATTGAACTCGGGAAATCATATGATCTTATTGTGGATTTTTCTCCAAGCCGTAATTTGACTGACTTAGAGCTGGCAGGTAAGTCTGACAAACCTAACCCATCTACGGAAGGCATGCAGATCGTGCTGAATTGGGAGCATAAACGAGTTTGTCTGTGGTGATGTTTCGACACTCGATCGATCTTTCTGCTACCTACATTTACTCACCCTGCGTCTGTATGGTGTGTACTTGCCCAACTGAACTGATTCCTCATTTCTTGTCTAACGTTCGTCTGTTCAGGATTATCTTTATTTTAATATCTGTTGTTCTCATATGCATATTACTGTTATTAAGTTAGAATACTACGACATACGGTCCCCGATGGGTGTTGCCTTTCTCGTCTTTACAGAGACACTACTAGCAGACGTTGTACTTTACGTCTTCGATGCACCTACCATAATTTCTCGGCTGGGGCGTACGCACTTTCAACTTTATTACGAACTATT
Organism: Paragonimus kellicotti; assembly: GCA_014220965.1. Taxonomy (NCBI): domain Eukaryota; kingdom Metazoa; phylum Platyhelminthes; class Trematoda; order Plagiorchiida; family Troglotrematidae; genus Paragonimus; species Paragonimus kellicotti. The sequence goes on along the minus strand of LOND01028523.1, from coordinate 6,592 downwards.
CACTTGAAGATCGTGAACCATTTAGCCTACTTTTATTAAGGTATTATGTCAGCATGTACTGCTGTACAGGGGACGTTTACGAGAATAGTGAAGGTACCTGTCATTTATGTCAATCATGGTTAGCTGTTTTGCCGAAAAGACATTGTTGCGCCGAAGAAGAGGAATGTAAACATTTTTTCTGAATTTCAGAAATGTGTTTTGATCGCAACAACAGGTAAACAAATTATCATTGTCAGCTTCATTTGGCTTACGTCAAGTGTGCCGTTTGTTAGCGTGTAGTTCTGGAACTGCTGAACACTTCTGCAATTGGTTTTACTGTCCACGATGATCGAGCCGCGTACTCCGTATATTTGCTCAGCGTTTATTACGAAAAAGACTTATTTGCAGAGATTACCAACTGTTGGATAACTATCGAGATGGTCCTGCATTCAGTTGACAATTGACGTCTGTTGACTAAAATCTTTGGGATGTGCTAGATCTCTGACTAAAAGCGTATGCCACATGGTCGCATGCAGCAGTCATCAAAATATCTGCATGCCTATTACTGCTAGGTTTTTTTATTATGTAGTTGTAATTTCTCCGTCCCGTTTCATTTCCTTTTCGATGGATTTCCCCCCGATATATTTCTAATAAAAATTGTGATGAGTGGAGGCTCGAGCCACAATACTGTTTATTCAGACTCTAGGGGTTTTGCGTATTTGTTTACATGTATGCTAACTAGATCTATTGAATTCACGTCTAAGTAACTGAAGTTGCTGTATTGCACAATTCTCAAAGCATGAGCAGCTGTAACACCGCAGTTTAGTATGCTGGCTGGAATCCATAAAAACTCAAATTTTGAACACTATGATTCTTTAAGGTTAAGTTAATAGCGCTAACCCAAGTACCAATAAGTTGATACGAATTGTGATCAGATTGTGTTAATACGGATGATGGTTGTTCACGTATTTCTGGAACCATGTAAGATGCATTCCTGTCGCTAAGAGATTGTGTGAAACTAGGTACAGCTTTGCATGCATCAGCCTGACAAATTCTTGCCCACTCATCACGCTAGTGAATGAACCGAATCAGTCTGGCGACCTCGTATCTAACAATGTTGTTGGCTCGCTGGTTTCAGTGTAACTTGGGTCATTCTGGTCGATTGTTACCACTTAATGATCACAAGTAAACTTGTTTAAGCTGAGCTGCGCGTGAAGTCCATCATACGATTATGCCACAGTTTCGACTTTCAGTCCTGATGAATCGTTCAAATTTACTATGGAGTTCGGACTAGATGAAATATCTTGGACATCTGTAGAAGTGAACCCCTTGAAAAATGCATATCTACATCCATTCATTGGAGTCGAAGAATGAAAACATGTCCTGAACTAAAATAAGTGATAAAGCAAGATAAAAAGGAACTAGTTTGTTCATTTAGGGTTCAATTAACCGAGGCAAACTTAGTTTTACTAATAAGTAGTTTGGCAGATTTATGATTTTAGATGAGACCCAATTGTGAAAAGTCAGGGCTTCGGCTGGATTCGAACCAGCGACAGAAACACCATGCCTCAACGCGGCAAGCGCTCTACCAGCTGAGCTACGAAGCCACGCCAGAAGCTCGGAAATTTCACATTTGGACTCGGTTACCCACCCGCCCCACTATCTCATATGGAATCCACCAAATGATCCAGTGGACCGACTGCCCTGGCAGGATTTCTCGAACAGTTCACGCTGGAATCCACCAACGCCACTGTTGAGCGCTTGCCGCGTTCAGGCATGGTGTTTCTGTCGCTGGTTCGAATCCAGCCGAAGCCCTGACTTTTCACAATTGGGTCTCATCTATAAACATAGTCACTGACTACACTGAATGTCAAGGGCTTAAATATTTGTGGACTGGTCACAATAAACGTTATCAAAATAATGTTATGGTTGCAAGCTCACGGGATTCAGCTGGACTTCAGAAGGCATAAACACGGGCAGTTTCTTAGTCTGATGTTTTCCTTGTCTATCGGACAGGGTACATATAGGTTTAAATTGCAACGTTATTTACTTAACTACTCATGAGTAGGCTACAGTTACTACAAAAACGGATTACCTTCGGCACGATATCCTGCACGTAAGTATCTCAGAAACGGTGTCAGTGACAAAATACACCTATCTGGTGAGCGTATTCAAGTCGAGAAACTCGGAACCTTCATCCACAACCTGCCTAATCGTCGGAGCTGCTCATATTGACCTATTGGGATTAGGTGTCATTCTGGCATACCAATAAACATCAGATCTGACTTGTCGCCATTCCAATGGGGGATGACAGCCTCCAACTACACTAGAACACATCGATTCATTCCTCGTCGTTCTGTGAGTCTCTTCAAGTATACTTATTTGCTGTGCTTACTGTAGGAAGTGAAACCAACTCCCAGTATTGTGTTTACACCAGCGCGGCCTCACTTACTGGTCGACTTCCAAGAACACTGTTCCAGACAAAACCCATTAATAGTAGGCATCATGGAGAGCTGATGTAAAGCGGAAGTGTGAGATGGCGATTCGCCTCTCCGTAGCATTGTAACGTGCGGTCGAAACCAGCAAGCGCGCACAGGTTGAATTTGAATTGTGTGACGGGGCGTGCTGCTGTGTTGTTGACGCCGTTTTAGTTTCCGTTTGTGTAAGTCGTGTGCATGGCTTACTGGGCCTTTGGCTCATGCTTGTGTATTGTTTCCTTTTACAGGATTGTTGTTGGAACCCCTCCTTCGGAAGAACGCTGTCCCCGGTGTCTCCACGTTGCCCCAAAGTTGGTCCGTAAGTGCAACGGACAATCGGAGTAGAAACGGCCGGCTTGCATGTTACAGCATGATAATGCTTCGCAGTGACAGGAAAACTGATGAGAGAGGTGATGTAACCCTCTTTTGAGATCGCATGGAAAGACTTCAAGTATTCGTGACAAGGTGCTACTGGATCTTCCGGAATCAGTTTCGTAAGTAGTTAACGTCACTCAAACTTCATCTGTTTGATTGGTGTTATTTACCGATCATCTTCCGCCCACGGAGATACCGACACGGCTTTGCACAACTTTCTGCGTTCAATACCGTCCTTAGATTGTACTCAAACATTGATAATGAGAGATGTTAACCACTCGGAGGTAGGCTTCAAGAATCATTCGGAAAATTCTGTGACGTCATTTATTATGGGGGGTTCTTCGAAGGCAGTAACGGAAGCTGGACTATTTCAGCATGTTCAGAACCACACGGGATGGCCAGTGGGCTAAGCGTCGCTTTATCTTCATTACATTCTTACCAACTAGATTTACATCATAAACACTGTTAATACTACACTTCCACTTGGACGTAGTGACAATTGGGTAATTGAATTCAGCTATCTAGATATCATATTTCCCAAACTACGAGTCTAAAGGCCTGTCACAAAACAAATTTCGTCTGAATGAAGACACAGCTTGGCAAATTTGAATTACCTAGCTTCTTCACCACACTCAGCCAAGATGATCACTGACAGCTCATCGTTGACAACCATGTTCCAGCAAGGTGTCCCCGGCCTAGTAGAAAGCCAAAACACCTACAGAGTAGGATCAAAAGTGTGAGTACATGGAAGTGTTCAGTTTGAAAGAGGTTTCGGTTAGAACATACTAAACTAGCGCTTGTGGAGTACCACGGCTGTAATAAGAAAAAAATCGATTTTGCTACGAACGCGTTCTTGCTCAAAAGCATTTCTTCAGTAAAGTCGCAGCACACACAAGAAGAAAGTTTGACATTTCACAACTCTAAACCTCTGGTGAAGTTACCAATACAGATGCGGAAGTGGCCAACACTTTGGGTAAGCAGTACGTAAGAGTACATAACCACAAACTGCGAACGAGTTTTCAGCACATAGGCAGCAACTTGAATCAGTTAACCCAAATTTCAGTGTCACAAATCAGAATCAAATTAGTGAAACTACTGATTCAGATTTATTATATCCTGTCGTCTTGAGAAGCTGCACCAACGAACTGGCAAAACCACTCACAATACTTTTTAACCACTCATTCCCAAATGGGCATCTGCCAAAAACATGCGAACAGTTCACAATCACACCTAGTCTGAGAGGTGGATGCAGCCATGAATCAACAAACTATCGACGAATAACGTTGCTTTCGGTGATCTCTAAAGTAATGGAGAGTTTGCTAGATTACTCCCTCCGGGTGAAAGTGGAAGACCAATCCATCCTTAAGGAAAAATAGAGCTTTCGTAGGGGTACTCATGTGTCACGAATCTGCTGATTGCTGATGACTTATGGATGAAGACTGCTAAGGCAGGACAGACCATAAATATAGTTTTTCTGACTTTTCCAAGGTCTTTGACAGGATTGACCATTCCATCTTGCTACGGAAACAATAGTTATGACCTCGATGTGCGCCTAATCGCGTAGCCTGAGGATTATCTGACTGGACTTGGGTTCAAGGTGAAGGTGAATAGACAGCGGTGTTCCACAAGGATCCCGTCATTTATTCTTTTAGTTCTTGAACTGACCAACCTAGTCGAATAACCGATTTTATTCTATACCATCAAAACTGGGCTGACTACTACCTTGGCGGCACAAGGCTCTCTCCCTTGAGGTGTCTGCAATTCATTGACAGTTGACAGTTCTGTCGGTCTTTCCGGGTAGGGGATTTCCTTAACCCCATAATTGTTCCAGTGGCCTGTCTTTGAACACTTTCGATAAGTGCCGAATCTGTTTTAAGATAATGACGACAGGCATGTATGTTTGTTTTCATCTGTGAGCGGTTTATAAAGACGAATATAGTGGGAAACTCTTCAGGGTAGATGGATCCACAAGTTTTTCCTGAGAGGTTCAGAGTTACTTGTGTCTTTTTAGTCATGGCTGCACAATTTGTAAACAGGTGTAGCAAACAAGCTTGCAGTCTACTCTGATTGTCCGTTACGCTTGTGTGCCAACTGTGGGGCAATGTGGAGACATCAGGGACAGCGTTCTTCCGAAGTAGGGGTTCCAACAACAGTCCTGTAAAAGGAAACAACACAAACAAGCATGAGCCAAAGGCCCAGTAAGCCATGCACACGACTTACACAAACGAAAACTAAAACGGCGCCAACAACAGCAGCACGCTCCGTCACACAATTCAAATTCAATCCGTGCGCGCTTGTTGGTTTCGACCGCACGTTACGCAGGCTCAGACTGTCTGTCACTTGTTGCATGTGCGGCACCAGATCACTTGCTTCATTTGGTCGCTCTATGACTGGTCGCTACTGGCCTTGACTGACTGCCTGACTTGCATTTTATTACTGGTGGGTGCACTACGTCCGCAAAGTATGGACCCGGCAACAAAATTGGGAATCCAAACCAAAGGGCATACCCGACAGACGGGTCTCCTAACAGAATTAGATGAGCGAACGGGCTCAACACGGCGCTGTAACCACAGCCAGACTGGCTGGCACGGAGGGTGGACGCGCATTTCCAGTCGGCCACTTCGCCCCAATGTTTTGGCCACCACGGTCCACGATGGATAACACTTGGCTGCTCACATGTGTCTCCGTTTAAGCGTTTGAAAGATAACATTGGATTGGGAGCAAATGGATAATGTGAAAATAAGATATTTCCCGAACAGATTGTGCTATCACGATAAATTTTCCACCAAACGATGGATAATAAAAAACGGCATTTATTCAGGTATACATACTACTATAATACTGAATAAAACCGACAACTTTACCACAGAATACGAGGCACGTCATGCTATGTTTTACTTAGTTTTTTTTACTTCATTTATAGACTCCGACGGGATGTATTACAGTCATGCTTTCAAAACGATATGCGTCGTTTGTTTAGTAAACGGTAAGTAAGAAGCGGATCACCCCACAGTCGTCACTAAAACAGCGAATGTATACCAAGCCTATCAAGTCTTTATGATTATGGCAAACCGTTCAAACCGTGCGTCATGCGGATGCCCGCACGCACTGCCAGCCCCTGTACCACTTTATGACACGTAAGCATGGCAGGTTCATCTGGACGCAATATTCGGGATGCAGTCTCAAGAACACAGTAAGCAGCATGTAAAACATACTGCCCATCAGCATCCCGAATGTTCGACGAACCATCCACAGCTCACAAAAACGTTTGATGATAGCCTGGTGCTATCGGCTGCTGATCTTGGACTCGATGGAAATAGTGAAACCGAGGTCAATCTGTTGACTCACAACGGGTAGCTTTTTTCTTGCTAATTCACACGTGGGTATGGCAGAAGCTGCCGTTTTGTTGATCGCATAAAATGCTGATTAAGGACTCTCTGCAAGGCCTTCAATCCACATTGTCAGGACAAATCGAGGAGATCAGGTAGCTCACTGACGAAAAAGTGATAGGAAGAAAGGACCCAACATGAAACCTTGAGGTATTCCGCTCAATGCAGCATGTCATAAGATAATACTCGTTCTTGCGCGGACAAACTGCCTCCTGTCTCGATGAAACTCGAATATCCATTGAAGCATCCTTCATTTCAGCCTTCTGGTGAGGTTATTTGTCAAAGATCTTACTGAATTAATTGAAGTCTAGATATTCTGCATGACAGTGCTTCCATTGTCTCCTCGCATTTTGCTTTTGGAGCGAGGAGGTT
>LOND01028522.1:7825-23647 GCA_014220965.1 Paragonimus kellicotti | reverse complement strand
CTTTAACTGTCTCCATGTTACAGACTGTTAGAGTGGGTGAAGGTTTAATAGCCAAGACGTGTTTCTCATCTCGTATCTTGCATAATTAGCATGCATCTTCAAGTGGCATCACTCAGAGCGGATTATCACTTTGGTTGCAATACAACAGAGGGGCCACAGCCACGTTGTCTATACAGCATCGACACCCTGTTGCCTTGACGCCTAGGTTTTCTGTGGGTCCCGGACGGGCACAAGAGTGAGTGATGACGTCCACCAGAAACAACAGTAGCTTCATGAACACGTGTGATCGAGAGGTAGCACGTCAGCAGCGAGGATTCCCAGGTACGGTCTAAATCTGTTCGTTGTCATATATACATTGAAGTCGATAAACTAAGAGCTAACAGTATAAAAGGCTCATGAGGTCTTAAAAAATGACAATAATCAACTTTGTATGACTTGGTTCGAGGAGCTGAGTCTTTTTTATCTGCCTTTCATCAGAAACATAACACCAAACTATAGCATTCAGAACAACACCCATAGCAGCATTCGTAGTGGAGGAAATGGAAATTTTGAAATAGCTCCCCCTCGGTACATTTTGACACGTGTCATCCAGTGTTGGCCGAAATAGCATTTCCTGCAATCTGAACGCACACCGACACACAACTTGAGTGATGATTGCTAGGAGAAGAAGAGGAAAAGTTTCCGTGCGGTCGATAACTAGGACGCCTTGTGGGCTAACTCATATTGATAACGTGAAGTGATTTGTACTTCGATGTTATTTGCTTGATGTTATTCCATGGATAGTAATACAGTTTTTGCTGATACGTTGATTGACTCATCTTTGATGATGGCGTGTGATGTGTTTCACACACTTTGAAGTATCCGACTTTATTGCCTTGATTCACTGTCCAATTATCCGATTGAAGGATCGTGGGTGGTTTAACGCTGTACATTCTGGTTTAGGCGTAACATACTGATCTGCTTGTGTCGGACTATTGTTTCGCGCCCGTCTCATGATTTATACAAACCGAACCAGCGACCACTCTAGATGGGAGTTGAGCTCAAGACAAAGTTTACGTTCTGGCTAGTTGCTTGCACTACATATCTATCCGTTAATTACAGAAGCAAAGTAAACATAAAATCGTACTCTTCGTCCTGATTTTATTCATTGCTTGTTAGGTGCTCATTGTAATCAGTTATTTGACCGAGGTTACATGAGCCTAAGCGCTCGTGTCTCGTTTGTGTTGACTGTTCGGAGTTCATATCCTTGTGATGATTTGCATATGGATCAATGTGTTCTGAACCATCGATGGGTTGATGACCTTTTGATCAATCGACTTGGCAGGTTCGTCTGACTGCTTAGCTGTTTTTCTTGCTATGATCGTTAGGTGCCGCTGCGGACAGAATGAGAAGGGTGGGCAGTTTTCTCGGTTGTTCACTGTCTTCGAAGAAAAGGTTATACAATGTCCGCGTGCGGTCAATCCCGTTGTATCATTGAAAACGTAGTCTTTTTATAATGGGAGTTTGGACAGATTTTCTGTGCTTGACGATCGCCGTCTTTACCAGTTGTGTCCGCATACATTGGGATTTTTACACTTGAACTGTGCTTGTCACTTTGTGGATTGATGGACGTTCGCCGTTGGTGTTTTTTTTTTTTCAATTTCTACTCAACTCTTTTACCTTAATTCCACTCACCAGTTAGCGTGTGCACTGCATCTTGTCGGTGTGCAGTTGAGGTTTCCGAGGCTGAACCCGCAGCCGTGTGATTAGTTATCAACGTCCCTACCACAATGAGCTACATCAACCCCGCACATGTGCTGGATTTCCCCTTCTTTCAAACAGTTATGTTCGAAGTGGTGTTGTTTCTAACCTGTCACATAGAGTTTGGCATTTTGTGGCATTAATACCAACTAACATGACCATGTATTATACATATTCATCCGCTCTGTTTTAAAGTGGCCGACAAAATTCTTTCGTTTTTTAGCTTATCACACCGAGTTCGTTTAGATGTGTATTTGCTTTGCAACGCTACAAATGTGAATTTCGAAAACAGACAGGGAATTCAGACGTATTTAGGTTTAGTTTTCGAATTTTATGATTAACTCCTTTATTTGGCTTCTCTTACGTGCATCCTTGGTCGGAAACGACCTATCATTGAATGGGTTATATGTGATAGTTTCATCGTTTTCTCTTCAATGACCATCAAGCCCTCTTGAGACTTTAAACCGTTTCACCATCATAACTAGCAACTTCTCGTCTACCCGTGGTATTGCTGAAGAAGTACCTGAAAGGAATATTGAAAGCACCTATTGTCTTCGCTGTATGCATCCGGTTGTAACTGAACTCAAAGGTGCGTACTGGCTGCATAAACTCATTTTGCTATGCGGTCTGAAAAATATAACTCGTTTACAACGAAAATGTGAACAATGTATGACCAGCATTATCTTCATCGGTTAGCTTGCATTAGGTTAAGTGATTGCATGGACAGCGCAGTTGCTCGCCAGCTCTTGTTTTGGAAAACCTGAATGCTTGTTCAACTAATGCAAATGTTGTGGTCAAGTCACGTTCTTTGCGTGACAAGTGAGTTTCTACCGCACTTGGCAATATTCACCGAGATTACCAACAGTTGGGAAAAACCACGAGGTATTCAGGCACCGACGTGGTCAATAAATGTGAAGCCCCTGGCTATTCTGTCGGTGCTGGTTCGGCTGTTGTCTACCACTCGGATGGGAACTTGGTAATCATTCAGACAATCAGTTGGAAGCGCTTACTGAGGTGACATTGTACCAGAACCAATGAAGTGCCTACATCTACTCTTCTGATGGCTGTTCTACTCAGTATTTAATCTAGTTTTTGTTTCCTTTCTTTTGATGGAATTTTTCTTCCATATGATCTTCCTCGTTACTGTTATTGTTGATACATTTAAGTTACATGAATATGCTACACAAACGTGGCACATCAAGTGGGGAAAAAGGTTATGTGAATTAAAAAGGAAGAATGATGTAGACACAAGAGAGAGAAAAGACATTCAACAGTACACACAAGGATCCACAACTCGAATGCCATATGAGATGGGGTCCTCTTCCAAAGATGACCTGTACTGCTAATACTGACCTATACTGCTACCTTGACGAGGTGGTCGGGCTTGTGTGCTGTTTTGATCCGGCGGGCTATGCTGACTAGGACTCCGGTCCTTCCAGGTGCAACCTTGTCAGACAGGCCAAAGGGGAGCAGCCAGACGAAAAGCAGTTACACTCATAGGATTGTATGTCGCACTACTGACCGCGTAGGAGTGCTTAGGTAGTGAGGCACGATCCTATGGGCATACAGCAGAACTATTTTTATAGTTGCGGCACTGCTGTCTTCCGTATCAGGAAGAAGGGGGTTAGAAAAGGTACCCTCAAACAAAGAACACTCCGATCGCCCAACGGTTGACCGTGACCGCCAGGCGTATTATCCAATACTGTCGACTTTCTCCTACTATTTTACCCCCAAGTCTTCCGCCTTCCATGTGCCTTCGGGCGATAATTGTTTTCTGAGGCCAAGACAACTGGTAAACATTGGCGCCTTCAATGTCCGCACTCTCCGACAAGTTGATTTGGCTAATACTCTCTCAATTCTGGAGTTCCATGTGTGCTGTATCAGGAGACGCGGGTGTACGATTCTCGAACCGTTGTCCAATTGAGCTCACCTCTAGATAACTGGATCCAAGCGCTTCTCTTTCAAGGTCTCACGTGACGCAAAAGCAGAATCTCGTAATTAAGCCGTAGTGGGATTCGCACTGGATCCCAGTGAACAGTCGCTTGTGCGCTGTCAGACTCAATACATCGGTAAAAGTCTGTCGACGCAAATCAGAAAGACGTTGTGTATTCATTATATCGGCGTACGCTCCAACGGACAGCTGTTCGGATGATACCAAGGATGCGTTCTACGAGACCCTCGTTGGCCTTCTGGAGCAGACTTAACACTGACGGATGATTTGAATGCTCAGCTTGGTCGTCTTTCTCCGGACGAGAAGCGGCTGGGAGGTATGTTTGGTGTCCGGGCACAACGCACTGACAATGGCGACAGACTGCTGCAGCTGTGCGCATCCCATGGTCTCTATATTTCGAGCACCGCATTTCAACACAGGAAGAAGCACTGTTACATGGAGACCTCCGTGTGCTTCTCAGCCGTGGACACAGTTGGATCATATAGCAGTCAGTTACAGGTGGCGCCACTCTGTTAAGGACTGTCGTGCCTTTTGGAGCAACCACCTGGACTCGGACCATGCTGTTGTGCGTGCCCGTTTTGTTTTGTCATTTGCTCCAGAGGACATGCGCTCGTAAATGCAAGGTAATTAACTGGCATTCGAGCGATGAGAGTGTGAAGAACGCTTACCAGAAGTTGGTGAACAAGTTGCCCAGTTCGAGTCAGGTGAGGGATCCTAACGAACACTGGGAACAAAATCGCCGCAGCTATGAAATCATGCTGTGAAGAGGTATGTTCCGAAGGAGCTGTTCAGTTGCGACAGAACTGGATTTCCGTCACGTCGATAAACCTCATGAACAAGCGTCGCTCGATCCCACCTGGTTCTGAATATGATGACGACCGTCGAGAACTTAAACGCAAGCTGACTAAAAGCTTGCGCAAAGACCGTGAGCACTACTTGGTCGAACAGTCGAAAGAGATGGAAAGGGGTTTTCTTATTGAAGTTGCAGAAGGCTTTTTTCCTGATTCCGTGGTTGTACTGGTCGTCGAGTCGGTGTAAGTGAGACCATATGTGAAAAAGATGGTTCACTTATCACCAATCAATCGCGTCGACTTGACAGGTGGGCTGAACATTTTGAAGAACAGTTCAGCTGGCCTCAACCAGACCATGTGGACGACGGGAATCCGAATGGTCAGTTATTGCGTTCCAGATGACTCGGAAACGGAAGTGGCTCTGGAGCTTAAGCTGTTGAAGCCTAATGAGGTTCCTGGTCCAGACCGCCTCCGTCTTTTTTCGTGGATGGTGGCAGGGGTTGATATCAGACCTGACGAAACTCCTCCAGACGATTTGGGTAACTGAAAAGGCAGCTCGTAATTGGTGCCCATCAACAATAATTTCCGTTTTGAAAAAGGATACCCGAAACCACAGAGGCATCAGTTTGGTGTCTCTTGCGTCCAAGTTACTCACTGGCCTCATTTTACGTCGGCTCACTAAACCCAGAGAAAGTCAGATACGTGAAGAACAGGCAGGATTCCGATCCGGTCGAGGGTGCGTTGATCACATTTTTACCTGCTCTGCGACGAATCTTGGAACATCGGCACTCTTATAGGCAGCCGACGGTCGTGGTCTTTTGGACCTGAAGGCTGCTTTCGATTCAGTTGCTCGTAACGTTCTCTGGAACTGTCTTCTTCGCAAGGGAGTACCAGGGAAATACGTGAATCTGTTGAGATCACTGTATGCTCACTCTGCAAGCAGGGTGAGAGTTTATGGACAGCTGTCTCGGGCGTTCATCACTTCTAGTGGTGTTCGTCAAGGGTGTCCGACTTCCCCTTCTTGTTCAACTTTTGTCATGGACGACATTCTGGAGAGTGCGCTTGAGGAGTCCAGTGAACTTGGTGTTGAGCTTCTTCCTGGCGCTCGGTTGACCGATCTGGAGTATGCGGACGACATTGTCTTACTTAGCCCCTCTGCCGAAGACATGCAGACCATGCTGAACAAGGTGAATGACCGGGCTGGTTTGTATGGAATGCGCTTCGCACCTTCAAAGTGCAAAGTGTTACTTCAAGACTGGGGCATTTCCACTCCTACTTTCTTTATTGCAGGTAATCCGCTTGAGACTGTGGACAGTTTCACCTACTTGGGTAGCACTATCTCGTCAGCTTGTAATATTGCTGATGAGATATCAACGAGGATAGCAAAGGCACGAGTTGCCTTTGCCAACCTGCGTCATCTGTGGCGTCGAAAAGACGTTCGATTGTCGCTGAAAGGAAGAGTATATAATGCTTCTGTCTGTGTACGGCTTCGCACAGTGAGAGTCTATCTAATCCCTCAGTCGTGGCTGGTTGCTACTTACTTCGATACATCGCTCTGACACAATCATCTTGACCAGAGTTATGAGCGCTCAGGGCGGCCGACTTGGTTAAGCCGAGTCTTGTTTGGATGACAGGTTTGGGATAGCATCACCGCTCGGATGGTCGTGGGCGACCGTTGCAACTGCACGCTGAGCGCAAGCTATTTTTATTCAATACTTGTTTTAGACATCGTGCGCGTCATCGTTATATATGGCATCCCGTCCGACTCAGACCTGATCTCAGATAGACCACGTAGGTGTTGGTTATACGTGACGTGGCTCCCTTCAGGGTAGTCATGCACATTAGAGCACATAATTGACTCCAAATCATGCGTTGGTTCGTTGTCTTTTTGTCTTTAGTTTCCTTTGGCAGCAACCGTAACAGATAACCGCCGAGAATGTGACCATGCCATTGATGCAGCATAACTATCAAACTAGCCTGAAATACAATCCTAATTGCTGTTGGATCTGAATTTCGTAAATCATTCATGAAGCAAGTACTGTGGCATGCAACACTGTAGTTCATGGGTCAGGCAAACAGATTTCAGAGATTAGAGTTCTTAGATGTTAGAAGGAACGTTTCTCCTGGCAATTCATATAACAAGTTCAACAGAGAATTCCGTCGAAAGCAGAAACGTAAACTGATCTCTGATCGTGAGACATGACTAATAGAAAGTATTAAGGAAGTGGAAACCGCTTTCGCTTCCAGTAACACCAGCAGACCATTCAAGTTTATCCTTACTACTGGTCCAGGGCGTTTATCTGTCAGTGAAGCTATCCGCTGAACGGATAGCACACTCATCCATAATAGGTCCGGAATGTTAGGGTACTGGGCAGAACTCTTTGAGGGTCAACTTATCTGGTCCGCTGCTTCTGCCGTGTTACCGTCACTGACTTGCAATGAAGTATCCTCCTGGGCAGAGTTTGAACCACCCCCTGAAAATGAGGTCTACAATTGAATTTCGGCTCTCAAACGTAATAGGGCTGTTGACCAATGTGATCTCAGCCGGTACTTTTCAAAGAAGATGAGGAAACGTTAGTAGAGGCCTAACTCAGTTGTTTCAACTTGTGTGGATGACGGGACCATCCTTCTGTGCTGTGGTCACTCGATAATAGTTCCCATATTAAAGAAATAGTCCGGGCTTCTTTTTAGAATAATAGTGGAATTAGCCTGACCCCAATCATTACTAAGGTTCTGGTATCCATTATACCTCATCTACCCACTGCAACTCGGGAAGCAGACATTGGTGAAGAAGGCGAAGTTTCGTGCTAGACGATGATGTACTGATAAATTTTTTTACTCTTCGTCAAATTCTGGAGCAGTGTCATATGTATCACCTGCCAGTAATGGCCGTCTCTATCGACTATCTATGAATGTGCGTTCGCTTGGTGGACCAATGTGTGCTTTTAAAATCCTCTAAACTCAAGCGTTTACCGACCAAGTATGTGAACGTACTATCGACACACATTCCCACACTTCAGTTTCGGTTAGGGTTTACGGTGACCTGTTTTACAGTTTCAGCAGCAAGAGCAAGACTGTCCACTTTTACCATTTTTGCTTAATTCTATCATAGACGAAATAATGGTGGAATGTCCGCTTTATCCACAAGCAGCAGTGATAAATGAGAACTTATTTTGCTTTCTTCTAACTATTTCATTTTGCTCTTTACGGTCTCAAAATTCGAAATGTCTCTTCAAAACTGCTATGATTACGTAGATTTAATGTTAGATAATGAAGACGTGGGGTTGTTGACCAGCTTGGGAAGCTTCATCAGCGGCAGCGGAGGTGTAGAGAATGAAGTAGAATCGTGTATCTCCAAGGCCAGGGCGATATTTGCTAATCTAACACACCTTTGGCGACAGAGACGCATATCTCTGAGGTGTAAGGGTAACGTATATAAGGCAACAGTGAGGGCTGTATTACTTTACGGCAGCGAAACCTGGCCGCTCAGGGTAGAGGACGTGAACCGTCTTCAGGTATTTGACCACCGATGTCTGCGTTCGATCGCTCATATCGGGTGGCACCAGCGAGTAAGCAACGAGGAGGTTAGAAAGTGGGTGTTTAGTAATGATTGCTAATCGAGTTCTTTCGTCCATTCCCTATGTGCACTGCACGGAACATTGAGACTGTGTAGGCCGATGTGTAATTGGATAATTAGCTCAGTGGTTTGCCACACGAGCACGTCTGGCCGACGCGAAAAGTGCGAGGTGGACAGGTGATGACCTGACGTCAGACAAATGAAACTAGTTCACGGACTGATAGACTATCGTAAGAGTGTTTTTGTCCGCAGTCTAAAGTTAAAAAAAAAAAAAAAAAAAAAAAAAACAAAAATAAAAAAAAACAAAAAATATAATTAGGTATCGGGGTTCGTCTGCGGCTGGGGCCCGTGTAAGAAACACAGATTAGTCGGTGGT
Source organism: Paragonimus kellicotti (assembly GCA_014220965.1). Classification (NCBI taxonomy): domain Eukaryota; kingdom Metazoa; phylum Platyhelminthes; class Trematoda; order Plagiorchiida; family Troglotrematidae; genus Paragonimus; species Paragonimus kellicotti. The sequence continues at coordinate 15,212 of LOND01028522.1, read as the reverse complement.
GGACGACGCCTGTGAAATGAGATGCGCCACGTATAATCGGGCTAAGCGGCAGCTGAATCTGTCAATGTGTTTTAGCTGGCTTGTTGTGAATGTTCATACACTTAGATGGATCGCGGGCAGTGGAAGACGCTCAAGGAAGGCTATCTCGCTTGAACGACGCCTTACATTCACCCACAGCTCGGTTGTTTGTTCTGCAAGATGTGGGCACCTTGTTGTTAAATGTTTGAATAATGACGTAGCTGTTTTTAGTAAATTGAAGTCCCGCCCCTTCCTTCTCTTCTTTTCTTTCTTCCTTCCTCCTGTGCAAGGTTTGTTTTTTCCTCATGGTCGTGTGGCAGTTAAGCATCAGTGTTGGACAATAGAGGTCGCGCTTTAGTGAATAATGTTTTGCTACAAACGGTGTTGTACTGTGCTAGATTCCTGAAACCATGTTACAGGAAACCTGTAGATATCTGTGTCGAAGGTCTGTATTTTACGTGCCCAATCTATCTGCGTAATTGTTGGAGTATTGAAAGTGACTCAATGGTGGGGGTTTTGCATCAGCCAGTTAAAGATGTTAGTTTGATGTTTTTGACGCACTATCCTTCTGCATGTGACTTCCGTCTCGATCCGCAAATGTGTAAGTGTGTCTGAAAACAAGATTGAATAATTATTTAACAAACCAGGTAGATGGAACAAATCGGTTTGGTGCACTACAGAACCCGGCCACCGTCGTCTCGACGTAAGGATTAGAGTAAGAGTATGTGACAGAATCTATGATATCTTCGTAATTTTATTACTGCTTTGAGGGCAGGATACCTTTGGGTTGCCCAGACGACTCTAGCCATAGTAACACCTGACCAAGCTCATGATAATTTATTGTGTATATGGATCTCTTTGTTGTCAGTAGTCACTGCGCCTACTCTCTTGTGCGTACTGCCAAACACTGAATTCAAGACAGTCCAGTAACGTTACCGTTGACTTCTGAACGTTCGGTTCAAGATGCGAACCTGAGTTACTTAGATGTTTGCGGTGTAGATTTAAACTGCTTGACAATTTCCAGTTCCAGAATGTTGATCAGTCCTTTACGTGCCATCATACGTGTGATACAAAGTCTCAACAAACTTCAAGTACTTTTATTCCATTAACTTCGCTGAACTTCGCTAACAACAGTTCAAAAGCATGTTTTCTTTTGTAAGGAAATGTGTGGAAGGTGTTGCTTCAAGACTGTAGTACGGTAACGTTAGTGTTGAACTAGGCGATAAATTTTTGTTGGCTGTTGACCGGTTTGTTTGCTTAAGCAGTATTCCAAACAATGGAAGTGTAGGGAGCAAACCTAGAGCTCATTTCTCTAACCTGGTTTATCTTTAGTGATAAAAAAGCATTTCATTGAAACTTGTGAATCTCAGTTATAAACCTACCGGAAAGCGACTCTATTTTGCGCCGTCCATAGGTCATGAACATCAGTCGTGTTACAAAGACCAATCCGTGTTTACCATACCATGTCCCCAGTGCATTTCTTTTTCCAAATGGCTGGACAGGTGTGAACAGTCTTCATTCCGATTAATGACAACGAATGACCGTGGCCCTTATCAGATCACAAGTTTTCATGGAAAGCACACGTGCGACTTCATTTTTCTAACTAGTGGCTGATTGTTCTATTCCTTGTTGCCCATATATACAGCAAAGCTGTGGGCGCAATTGTTATATCATCTTTGACTATTCACCCACCTGACAAACGATAATGTGCATGCGAATGCCAGTCCACGGATACACTTTTCCTGCTATCCAGAACCACTAGAACTTTGTGTAAGACGTACGAACCTTTCGCCGTGTTTGCGTAACAGTTTTGCCAGCTGGATTTAAATCTGCGTTTGTTGCAGCATAATTGCCATTTTTTATCGATTGGGTTGACACTGTTCACGGTTGTGATCCTCGTCTCTTATGATGTCTCGTTATCGTCTGACTCTGAGCTTTCAGGCTTCCTTGTTCATCTACCGTCCGCACACCGACAACCCGTTTGTCCAACCTCTGTGCTGCAGACGACTTTTGCTTGATCGATCCGTGTGTTGGTGCGGATGGACCCATAGACACGCATCTCCCACTAGGGTGCTGTGTGTGTGTGCACGCACTGATGCACCGACGCAGGGTCTTTTGAATGAATCACGTGGTTATGTAGACCTATGTTTATTGCTGCAGCATGTGTTAGGTTGTTCACTCATCGCGGAACACCTGTGCTTGTCGGCCTGCCCGCTGCGAGCACGTTTTCGTCACCAGTTTGTCTTGCACATTGTCAGCAGAGCTCTTACTTCCTGGTTGTTTTGTTGTCGTGACAAGGAACGAATACCGTTATCTGCAGGGCACTTTTTCATCGTTCACGTCAGACTGGTACTAACGACCACGTGTCGCTGGAAAACACCGCCTACTCGCTTTTTGTTTTCCTTACACAAACACATTATCCCTTGCATGTATATACGAATGTTCGTTTTGTATCCGGCCACCAAACTCCAGGCGCATTTATTCCGGTTGCACACGGGGAGTGAACGTTAAACCGTGACGAATCCTACAAAGTCAACTATTTCTGTTACGGCCGAAATTTTGGCCCATATTCTCAAAACGCAACCGTGCCGGTTACCGCCCTGTTGGCGTCAAATTAGATACGACTGAATAGGCTTATCTGAACTTTCAATCACGTTGGTCTGCGTGAATAATGCTGGGATTGCCCGACCACTTCGAGAGGAGCTGATTAATTGACATATTTAAGAGCGAAGTCTGCGGTCATGTTTGAGTGGCCGATTTTTATAACCGAACTCTCCGACTACTCATCGGTTGTGGGGCCATTTTTCGACAACTTCAATGCATTGCTGGTGGTGGGGTTATCAAACGGAGTTAACTGATTGATTGTTGTACCTCTCTTTGGGCTGATCAGGCAACCTACATCGAAACTGAACTGGGCGTTCAGGTCCGTTATTTCGGTTATATTAAATATAGGGTTAGTGGCACGTACGCCAACAGAGTTGCCTCACGATAACATGGAGCGGAGTTTAAATCCCGGCCGCGGCGAGGATACGCACTATCGTTGGGCTCTAACAAGAAAGGAGATCGAGCCTTTTGCTTTTCGAAAGGGGGTACATAGAAATTCTGTCTGAGTGTGACAGCTGCGATCAAGTGTGTGTCAGTTATATGTTAACAAACTTTTTGACCATTCTTCGAAAAATCATGTCTTGTCTGCATTAATTTAGAGTTGTTGGTACCGGAATCATCCTACACTTCTGGACGTTTGTGATTGGAAAAGATGAGCCTGTTCGTGCGCTTTCTAGCTCATCTATTTTCTCGAAGATCATCTCTGCTTACCAACCTTGTGGAGAACCAAGCAGATGTTATAAATGGAATATTGGGTTCAGATGAAGAGAAATATGCAGGAACGTTAAGATCAGAATGAGACGCAAAAAAGCCCTGCTGCTGCTGATGATGATTAACGAACACAGTAACGGTATCAGTGACCCAGCATTTTCAATTGGGATGCGCTTGTCGTGTACCGAATATTATTTCCAATTACTGAGACATGGAAGTCAAACATTTGCGAGACGCCTTTGAAATTACAGTTTTACGTAGAACATCTAGCAGGTTACAAAACCGAACAGAATCAGACAGTTCTGTTTTATAGTGAAAAACACCAGTCAGGCGGTTCTGCAGTTTTTCCACTCAGCATTCACAGCAGTCCCTCGAACTGATGACTCAGTTCACCCGTTGCATCTATACTTGTGTGTTACTCATCCTAAACTTCATTTAGTGGGTTTTTGTCCAACTCCGTATCCAACTGTCCCGCTGCGGCTAAGGAAGCTTCAAACAAACATCGAACAGTGAATGTAGATAAAACATTGTTTAAAATGATTGTCTACATGAAGGGGAATGAGGAACTTTGGTACTGATTGTCAGTTGTGTTTCAAAAAGAACTTACATTATTTGGTTAATAACGCAGTTGAATAGGAGTTTGTCTTGTGACAGTTCCACGGCTTGTCCAACTGGTACGATTGCACATTCGATGTAGATTCCATTAGAACAATATTAATGGTAGCAGTTTCATCTTGTTTGCCAGTTTCTTTTTTTTAATATTTGGTCCCTACACCGTGTGCAGTTAAGAGGCTTCATATCTGTGCGGCCAAGTGTCGGATCAGAAGATTAAGAATGCATGCCTTTCATGTTTGTTGAATTTCCTTAATACAGAATCAGTAGGAGTGAATCCGACAGCAGTAACTGGTGTATCTGTCACTTCGAATTGGCGTTCGTATCGCGGATCTGTTTCTGTTCTAAACTGTACTTGTGCGTTCACTTCTATTTATGATCCTTCTCTACTCACCTGTCATCAATCGTCTGTATATCATCGGCACTGGTGTAGCGCCGTCAGTGACGCTACCGTCTTCAGAAACTTCCACCCACAAAGATTGTCTCAATGTTTTCAGATCATTACGGTAACGCTTTGCAGGTTCGTAATTGGCATTACAACTGGTTTCCTAGTCTGCTTTCGGTCACTGTTGTAGTAGTGGTCTTCCGGTTTTCTTGGAGCTTGTGCTGACGCATGACAGTTTTGGTACTTCGACTAGCTAGTGGTCTGTCTGCATAAAATGATGGGTTCTCGTTTCCCATAATGTATCATCATGATTCACTTTCTATTTCACTCTACTGAGTCGTCTTCTTGAACGTAATATTACCAGTCTACCAAAAACCTGAGAATAAATATTTCAGGCAGGTTTTATTTGAATGTGTAGCCCTAAACTGAAATGGAGAGTACGGACTGTCTGGTTGTCAAGGGACAACTTAATCCCAGATATGTCATTTTCTAAGTCACATCGGGCAGAATATTTGAGTAGCTTGTCGTCCTTCAGGTTCACGTGGCAGCTGAACGACATCAGTAGAAGTTGTTGGTTCGAACTCATCCACTTAGATTACTTTTTTCCGGGTATGTGGATTACTTATTATCTACGCCAGTTTATAACAAAAAATATAGCGTGTAAAAATTGAAAGCTCATCATCATCATAGACAGCAAGCTGAAAGCCAAGTCTTCATGATGCACTTACCGATTTCTCTAACGAACTTCGTTAGTCGCATGTAGTTGAATATTTATTTCTATCCGCCGTTGTATGTTATTTGATTCCGTTGACTGTCATTGTTCCACTGAACATCATTTTCTCGCTGGCGGTTTACATGTAGTTTTTATTTTACACTTCGGAATCATATTTTGTGAAGACTAAGCGGTTGCACTCGTGCAGCTCCCCTAAGGTGACCGTGATGGACACTTTTGTTTTCTCGTTTTCCTTGTAGATATTTTGGTTACTTCATGCTATTTCACTGTGTTCGTACGTAAACCTACTTTCCCTGTTTTCAACTAGCTGGCCTACTGCATTGTTCAATTTCTGGACAAAGATCCCTCTCTTACAGAACAAGTTGTGAAGGGTCTTTTGAAGTTCTGGCCAAAGACTTATTCTCAAAAGGAGGTGATGTTTTTGGGCGAAATTGAGGAGATTCTGGAAGTCATTGAACCACCTCAGTTCCAGCTCATCATGGTTCCGTTGTTTCGTCAAATTGCAAAGTCTGTGTCCAGCTCTCATTTTCAAGTGAGTCGTTTCTCATTATCCTGTCGTTCCAGTGTGCATTGCACCTGTTTTGCTCTCCGTTTCCCTCTTTCTGGATCAACTCTGAAGTATAGTCTACTTTTAGCCGGGATGCTTCTTTTTTACAGGGCTACTGATGATTTAATTTGGTTACCCTGTAACTCAAAATTTGAATCTTGTAATAACACTACTGGAATCGACTGTAGCTTAGTTTGAAGTCATCCCCGTGGAGCTGTCACAAGCGCATGAGAAACTAATCCGCAAGCAGAGGTTGCATGACGAAATCATCTTCAACAATGATATCATTCAACCATGAGAAACGGAAAATACGCTGGTTTAGAAACCAACGATTTCTCTTGTTAACTCATTAGTCGACCTTGTGGTATTTTATATGTCGGGTTTGGGCTCGAAACTCGACGGAGAGTATATGGCACAGTAAACGATTAACTGACTTCCTTTGTATATGACCTAATCTTCCAACCCTGTGCATTTTCAAGGCTGGATCGTTTTTACTATTGCACTAGTCTGAAAACGGCAGGTCAAAACGTTGTGTCGGTTGCATAATTCTTTTGAGTGAAGTGACGGTTATGAATGGGCAGTCGTGGATTTCGCTGAAGTGGCGAGCAAAGGCTTAGTTTGTTCTAGTATGAACTGTCATGGGTCAGGACAACGGCTGTAACTTTTCAACTCAACTGCAAGTGTACTGATGCTGATCTTTTTCATTTTCCGCCACCGTCCGCCATCGAGATTGCCTAAATGTGTGCTATGAGCTAGCCTCTTTGATTTTCCCATTTTTACTAATCGTGGTAATGCCTGAGTACGATAATTTGTCGTTCCTGAGGCCATTGCGTACCCATTCTTGCCAGTGGTGTATCACTATGGTACAACAGGTTCGACCTAGCGGATTATGCTTGTGAATCCGCACAGCAGTTCTTGTGTTTAGTTGAACGCTTCAGTGTAGTCTGGTTTTGTTCGACCTTCTCATTCAGACGCTGTTGACAACGGCTGTCTGTCAGTAGCACAGTCAAAAGTCAACCGAACTCCATATGGTTTCCGCAAGCACTTCTAATTTCCAACTTTACCATGCAATTATTCTCCAGTGACTCCAACTAAAACGGACGATCTCAGTAGTCCACACTGGTCCAACAATCGAACAAGTGCGTACTAATCTCTCAAAAATTTGCGAGGAACGCCAGCACGGGGTTATATAGACTGGCGGCGGTATTATGTTTAAAATGCAACAGCAGGGGGCTCCAAATCTACCGACCAGGGCATTACATTGAGTTTGTGCGGTGACATAGTAGAAACAAGAAGCCAGTTAATTTGGGCCTCAAAAAGGTCCATCTAGCAATCTAACCTTCTGGACTTATTATGGATAAGTGTCTTATCTCCGTGTTGATAGTTTCACTGGCATATAGACGTCTCAGCGTTAGTGATACGGATCGACTTGAAGAGTATGGTAATGTTCTTAAAACCAAATGCAGTTTTCCGTTTACCAACTTACCCAGTTGACCAAGCCTCAAAATTGGCGATCACACTACGTCTGAGCTTTTCAGGGCTATGAGGAATGTTCCACCAGGCATCTAACATCTAACTAAGAATTTAACTTTTTTGAGGTTAAACGTTCTCCTAACCCGCGAACTAGTGCTGCCTGAAGGGCTTGTGCAATTTGCGCCCAGCAGTTGAAACAGTTGAGTTTGTATTCTAGGCTAGGTTGTAACACAAGCTTTATCGCCGGCTGAGCCAATATTTCCACAGACAGCCGTTGTCAACAGCGTCTGAATGAGAAGGTCGA